>JACVVK020000212.1:810000-825000 GCA_018292915.2 Batillaria attramentaria | reverse complement strand
GAGTTACACTTGCAAAATCGCTCTGCGGGAGATCGGCAGTGACGTGCGTTTGTACCACAGATGCTTGCCCATGAACGTGGAAAATTTAGCCCGTCCTATGATGTTGTTTCCATTACTATGGAAACAACATAAAAACGGGTTCACCTGCGCTGTCAAATGAGGTACGGTTTACATCAAAAGTAAAAGAGCGGCTACCTCCAAAATTCACTCTGCTATGAGTCCGTATTCATGCTATCCACATCCAACAAATTGGGTAATTTAAGTAAATGTTACGCATGTAAAGGCCAGACAACCAACTTTTCCAAACGGGCGATAACTCAGACAGCACTCACTGCACTCTCTGGGGCACAGAGTCTTTCAGTGGAAAGTACCTCTGTGCACGGTGGGGAAATGGCGCTCACTGCGCTACCGTGACGGGCCTAAATTGTCTCGGTGCTCTCAAACACAAGGTCGCGCACTATGTCATCCTTGACCACTTTTGAACCCAGAGGAATCCTCAATGGCGCAAGTGATGGCACGCTGTCTTCAGAGTGAAAGTAGGCGTGTTTCTGAATCAGAGACATACATAACATGTCTCTGTCTGAATGGACAGATCTATATTACATTCAGTCCTAGAGCACGGGTGTGTATGCTTTTGTAATCGTCTCTTATTCCACCACAAGGCAGGTACGTGATCGTCTGCACCGTGCAGTAATACTTGCCTGTAGAGTGCAACGCCTTTGCCTGTCAGAGTGCAACCCCTTTGCCGTTCACTCACATCCTGTTGGATCAGTGTACCACGTAAACAGTGCCATCAAAGCGCAACAATAATTGTCCGCTGGCAAATATTTTGCCCAAACGAAAAGTGGCCGGATATTCAAGACTTCGTTTTAAATCGAATCATATGACGCACAAGTCTTCGCTTTTCTAAAAAAATTTCGCCATTTTTGAAAATGGCGCTGGGTGTAAGCAGTCACATTTTCACGCCCCGCCGAAAAGGGACTGCACTCTGGAGTCTACACTCAATGTGGCGGAAAAGTGCGTTCAGATGCACCATGCCCGCCAGTAACAATGACGTCATTGTCAGACTTGCAGCATGTCTCTGCGGAGAATGCAAGCGACGTGCGTCTGTGCCACACAACTTTCCTTTGAACGTGCAAATTTTAGCCCGTCTTATAATTTTCTTTCCATTGATATGGAAATAAAAAGACTTTGACTTCTTTTTCTACACCATCCACATCACACATGTAGTGCGTATCATCAGGGAAAGCTCACCAAGCCAGCATTCTCCTGTCGTGCTCCCAAATCCGTTCACGTAGTCTGTCCAGCCTCTGTAGAAGTCCACGGTTCCATCCTGACGTCTTTGAAACACCTGGAATTTGAAGACAATCGGTCAGTGTCAGGGAGATACAGACAAACTCCTACATTTTAGTTCCAGGAAACCATGGTGTTATGCAAGAACATTGCCATAATTATCACGATTTGTGTAGATCACGCATATTGTAAATTCATAAGGGTGGGTAGGTGTTGGAAGTTTGACGTCCTTTTCCACCATGTATGGGTGATATCAAAGACGGGGAAACGCGAAAAAGGCCAGCACAAAATTTGGCCCACGCCGCGATTAGAACTCACGACGCCAGCATTGAAAGTCCACCGCTCTACCATTCTTGTACATTCATAAATCTGTGCCAGGGGTTATATACAGGAAAGTACAGACATACACGAGACTTAAATTCTGCATTTCATTTTAGTTACGACGCCCAGCATTCGATTAAAGAAAAATAAAGAGTAAATAAACCAGATGTTCACTGTAAGACATTAGTTAGTTTATCCTTGATAGTGACAGTGCGCTGGCAAACCTACCGTCCAGCCATCAACATCCGGACCGCACAATCCTGAAAAAAAAAACCCAAGAACAGCATTTTTTCACACGATTAAAAAAACGTACAGCTGCGTAGACTGTTTCGGCAGTGTATGTCTGGCTGGTATGAATATAGGAGTTTTATCCCAAAGGTTTGGCTCAAAGCGCCTCGAGCTAAACCAAACACCCACGCTCACGTGAATCGCAAGTATTCTCTCACACAGTGGACATTGGACAGTGAACTTGCTGCGAAGCTCACCTCGGAATTTTAGCATTGCATTTAATTTTGAATACGTATTGTAAAACACATAGAGCTAACTGGATGATTTTCACATCGGCGTTCGTTAATTCTCGGAAACTGCCGGAGTAGTCAGTGAATCGGTCGACCCATGAACCAATCTATCAAACATCCGACCGGTTGATCAAATGAAATTACGAAATTACATACTATCACAGTTCCTCCCGTCAGCACTGAGCACGTAGCCCGTGTTACAGCCACAAGCGAACGACCCCACAGTGTTGGTGCATGTCTGGTCACTGTGACAGCCTGAAGTATCTTGAGTGCATTCGTCTACATCTGCGGAAGACAGGGCATTATGATTAACGACTCAGAAAGTCGCCTACGAAGTAGAGGTGTGTGTGTGTGTGTGTGTGTGTGTGCGTGCGTGCGTGCGTGCGTGCGTGCGTGTTGTAAAATGGAGTAAGTTAGTGTCGTCCAGGGAACGCAGAACACAACAAATTTCTTTCCTTTCACACACACACACACACACACACACACACACACACACACACACACACACACACACACACACACACACACACACTACCTCGACAAGTCTTTCCATCCGAGTTGAGAACAAAGCCCGTGTTACAGCCACAAGTGAACGACCCCACAGTGTTAGTGCATGTCTGGTCACAGCCTGCTGTATCCGCAGAACATTCATCTACATCTGCATGAAAAAGGCAACGACTTTCCACATAGGTGTTAGATTTTAGGTTTGCTATTGGTTAACTGTTGCATGCACAGGTTGTCCGACCGACACATAATTATATATTTGTACATTAACACACACACACACACACACACACACACACACACACACACACACACACACACACACACACACAATGTTGACGAAAAGTGAAACCTAAATCACAGCAACGAAATTATGAAAAAAATACTGTCCACTTATCAACGTCCCCAACATAAAATGCGTAGTTTGCATTTCAAGTCGATAAGGAAACTCTGTGATTCAGTATAAAAAAATACAGGAATGAAAAAGTGGTGTATATAACTGACGACTCCTATTAACAGATGTGTGTGTGGGGAGAGGGGGGGGGGTGAGTAGATTGCCCGGGTGAAGGAGGATGTTGGGGGGGGGGGGATTTTTGGGTGCGGGAACGGGGGAGGGGGGGGGGGCAGAAGGTAGTAAAATCCGTGGAATGTATCATGTCAGCAAGGTGACCTGTAGCCGGAGCAGAAATTATATTTTGACCCTAAGACAGCAAACCATGACAGGTCCTTCCGTTGCATGGGTCCAGTGCGTAGCCAGTGTTACAGCCACACGTAAAAGAGTCGGCAGTGTTGGTACACGTCTGTTCACAGCCTGATGTACCCGCGGCACACTCGTCCACTCCTGGAAATTAAACACAATAATGTTGGTGAAAATGATGGATGCTAATGAGAATGTGGTGGTGTCGTCAGTGTTTTACACACTTTCCATGTTTTCCTGGAAGAGCTGCTGAAAAATAAAAGGTGATTTGGGTTGGCTGATACTAAAGACAGGACAACGCGGAAAATCTAGCACAACGTGTGAAACCCCAGCCATGTGATTCAAGCCTGTATGTTGGTAACGCCACTGAGAAGGAAAACTGTCACTTTCAAAGCACTACGTCAATTTGCCAGATACAAAGCCGTTTCATCTGGCCATCGCGACCATTTTAGTGACTATGTGGCTTCCAATATTAGAGAAATACGACTTTTATCCTACGGTCCGTTCCTGGACAGACTGGGACTAGACAAATTCTTCCAACAATAGCCCTTAGTCAGTGCCGTCTAGCTAGTCCTCTAGTGCTAGTAGCTAGTGCTCAGTCCTCAACCAAATAACGCCGTCTGCTCAGACCGTGGTATGCTACAACAACTAATACAGTCAAACACGCTTAAGCCGAACTCGCGCGGGGAATGAAAAATCGTTTCGCTTATCCGAGTTTCTGCATATCCGAGTTCGGATAGGCCAAACCTTTCCCGAGAAATCACCCTGCAGTTCAGCTTAACCGAGTTTTTTTTCAGGATAAGTTGTAAAATCACTTGGAATGTTTGTAAAAAGGTTGGGTTTTTTTTTTGTTTTTGTTTTTTTGTTTTTTTAAGAGAATATCTTTGCTTCCCTTTGCAACTGAAACATCGAATTGATGATTTTGCGAAAGTTTGTAGACGTGTATGCTGCTTTTCTATGGGCAAATGTATACTATATGTATATGCAAATGAGTCTGAGAGAGACACAAAAAGTCTCTCCGACAGCGTTTAGAGTTCGGCTTATCTGTCAAAAACACGTTTGAGATATCCGTGTTTGAGTTCGCTATTTTTTGACAGAGTTTGGCTTATCCGAATTAGAAATAGTCTTACAAAGAGGGGTGTCTGGCGGGGAATTGGTTTTGGTTTCTGTTATCCGAGTTTTTTGCTTAAGCGTGTTTCGTTTAGGCGAGTGCGGCTGTAGTACGCCACTATCTCAAGAGTCACCACAATGGTCTCAGATGCTATATAGTGAGACCCAACTGACTGATTCTGATGCACAGTCATCGCATTCGATGAAATGTTTTCCACATACTGTGGTATGCCTGCCATACCTATTGAGACTTTAAGCGACTGCATCCAAGAGTGCCATAGTTCTTTCTCAAAGTTTCAAAATATATTATGGAGTATAATCGTGCAAGAAAGAAGCTTATGAATTATAAATACAAATGTCCTAATCAGTATCATCAAACCAAAAACACGATTTCCGTCCCCTGGCCGTCACGTTTAATAAGACGGCCGATTTTGGCCGAAACGTTTTCATGCCTTCAAACGCAGGAAATTTTACTGCCACTGTAATGATTTTTGTTGTATCTGCTCCTTAATTTTTGAGCTCAAGAACTCTGTGCCACTACAAAGACACGGATAAATCGGATAATTTACATGTGTCAGTTTGATTGCTTGACAATAATAATAATGATAATTGTATAGGCGCTTTACCCAATTTCACGAATCGGCTCAAAGCGCCGAGAACTGAAACCAACACGCACGCTCACGTGAATCAAACGCATTCTGTCACACACTGGACAGAAACACATTACAATTACGTAGTGCGAAGGGTCAGCTCAGCTATTCAAGTTTCGGAATTTAGAATTGCATTTATTTTTCAAATTTTGTGGGCTGAACATTTCCAAAGCAGAGGGAGAGGAAGCCGGAGTACCCGGAGAGAACCCCTGACCATCGGCCCGAATGAACTGTGCCACGTACGAGAAGGAAAAATTCTTGGGACGCGAAAATGTCAGTCGGCAGAGTATAAATCGTTTGTAAGTTTGGAGTGTCCGTGTATTGATCAGTACTCATTGATGAGGGAGGCAGCCGCGGGGGTGAGGGTGGGGGGGGGGGGGGACGCGAAAATCTCAGTCGGCAATATATAAAGCGCTTGTAAGTTGGGAGTGTCCGCGTATTGATCAGTATTGATTGCTGAGGGAATTGATGAAGGAGGCAGCCACGGGGCGGGGGGGGGGGGAGGGGGGTTGAGGGCGCGGGGAGGGATGGGGGTGGTGGGTGAAGCGGGGGGGGGGGGGGGGGGGGGGCGAGGGGGGGGGGGCGGGGGGACGCGAAAATCTCAGTCGGCAAAGTATAAACCGCTTGTAAGTTTGGAGTGTCCGTGTATTGATCAGTATTGATTACTGAAGGAATTGATGAAGAAGGCAGCCACAAGGGGGGGGGGGGGAGCTGAGGGAGGTGGGTGGGTGGGGTGAGGGCGAGGGGGGAGGGCGGGGGGGGGGGGGGTTGAGGGCGCGCGGGGGGGGGGGATGGGGGTGGTGGGTGAGGCGGGGGGGGGGGGGGAGGGCGGGGGGACGCGAAAATCTCAGTCGGCAAAGTATAAACCGCTTGTAAGTTTGGAGTGTCCGGGTATTGATCAGTATTGATTACTGAGGGAATTGATGAAGAAGGCAGCCACAAGGGGGAGGGGGGTGCGGGCGGGGGGGGGGGAGCTGAGGGAGGTGGGTGGGTGGGGTGAGGGCGAGGGGGGGAGGGTGCTGAGGGCGGTGGGTGGGGTGGGGTGAGGGCGAGGGGGGAGGGGGGTTGAGGGCGCGGGGTGGGATGGGGGTGGTGGGTGAGGCGGGGGGGGGGGGCGAGGGGGGGGGGGAGGGCGGGGGGACGCGAAAATCTCAGTCGGCAAGGTATAAACCGCTTGTAAGTTTGGAGTGTCCGGGTATTGATCAGTATTGATTGCTGAGGGAATTGATGAAGAAGGCAGCCACAAGGGGGAGGGGGGGTGCGGGCGGAGGGGGGGGGAGGGAGCTGAGGGCGGTGGGTGGGGTGGGGTGAGGGCGAGGGGGGAGGGCGGGGGGGGGGGGGGGGCGGGGGGGACGTGAAAATCTCAGTCGGCAAATTATAAACCGCTTGTAAGTTTGGAGTGTCCGTGTATTGATCAGTATTGATTGATGAGGGAGGCAACCAGAGGGGAAGAGAGAGAGGGATGAGGGGGGGGGGGGAATGGCGAGTGGAGAGAAAATCTCACGTTAATAAACGTTTACTGCAGAACTATGCAGAATCACTAGTTCATAATAAAACAAAAAAATCTCTCCTCTCCCCCTCCCCCCGTCCCCCACCAACATTTTATTAAAATCTAGCATCCATAATAATGATTGTTTCAAGATGAGTATAGAGAAAATGTGCATGTTCCTTTGTATGAACTGCGAATCCGACATGATGTCGTCCGAAACGAAAAACAGTGATTGTATGAAGATTTATGAAAGAATACAGACACTAATAAAGTAATTATATTGCCATAATGGAGCCCGATGAACTCTTGACCGAAGTTTACTGATCACCAGTAATTTTGAATGCGCTGACCAATGGCAGCGTCAAACTCAAATTTAATTGCGTTAACGTCGTTCGTAAATTATTCCACGCACGGAAGAACACCGTTTATTGGGTCCTGTTCTGGTTACGGCATCAGACCAGTTTCTGGTAGTCCTTCGGTGAATTTTCTACCTAGTGGAAAAAGACGTTAAACTCCCGAACATCCCATCCACCCTCCCCCTCCCTCCCCCCTCCCCTTCCTGGTGAACTGTTGATCGTTTTAATTTTTTTTCCGGGTAGAAGTTTCGTCAGGTAGAATGAACACGTCTGTGTGTGTGTGTGTGTGTGTGTGTGTGTGTGTGTGTGTGTGTGTGTGTGTGTGTGTGAGAGAGAGAGAGAGAGAGCGAGAGAGAGAGAGAGAGAGGTGTCCTCTACATACCTGGTTCTTGCTTTACTCTGTACGCTAGGGACCCTGGTGCAGCTGACCGTGGACAATGTGATATCATCATTTCCGAGTGCAGGCGACACGCCCCAAGCGGAGAACCCTCGGTGAAAGTGAAAGTGACACAACCCTTCGTTTTGTAGCAGATGTAGGCGCACACTGACTTGGTCCTAGCACCTACGTCAGACAGAAGGTAACTGTTGAAGGTAACGTCCTCCTGGTCAACTTTCGCGTAGAAATGGCCTCTGCTTTTGGCCTTTACCCCCACGCAGGACACGGGCAGGAGAAGCAGCAGAAAGCAGAATGCAGCCATTGACATTGTTTGATTTGAGTTTTTCACCTATCCTCGTGTCCCCTTTGTATTTCAGTGAGCGGTTTCTTGTGTTGTTCTTTTCTCCAACTTGGTTTTCTGTGATTGGTTTGCAACTGTCACAACAGTTTCTGATTCAAACTGCAGGATCGCAGAGTTCAGTATCAGAAAACAGTCTGGCTTCTCGAAGGTGCGTTCCTGGTACCCAACGGTGCACAACAACCAATCAGAAATACTCCACGTGACGAAAGGGAGGAGCCAGTTCAAGTCCCGGACGAAGTATCTAAACCGTTTTGGGGCGTATGTGAAGACAAATATCCGGGATATCATATTAGCAGGCTTCAGAAGGGTGACGTCAGATATGCAAATCGCTGTCGCTCGCCTTATTTTCAATGACTAACACATCACGGACTGTGAACCTTTCCGCGGGCTACAGAAAGACTTGCGCGCCACTGACGCATCGGGGGGAAACATGTTGAATATATTACGGGATTTGCCTTTTGACCTGAAATGTATATCTGGTTAATGTGGCAATGAGGCATTGAGGGAGCGCTCTCAGCTTTATTTAGCAGCCCTGCTTCCAAACTGACCTGACTGTGCGCACGTTTTCGGCTTTAGCGACGCCTTTGTTCCTATTCTATACATTTTTTTCCCTGTGTTCATTGTGCTTCTCATTTTTTCCGTCGTTCCGTATTTCGTTTTCATCGTTTGCTTTTTTATGTGTGGCTTTGTGTTGATGTCTGTTCACACGCCCCCAGGGGGTCCTGAAACTTGCGTGCGTGCGTGCGTGTGTGTGTGTGTGTGTGTGTGTGTGTGTGTGTGGCGAGCGAGTGCCTACCCGGACCTATACGGATGAACTTACAAGTACAAGAGAACCACTGACGGTTCGTCCGGGTTCACAAATGAGTGTTGCATGTATCATCTGACCCTTTCCCCTCACCCCCGATACCGCTGGCTGTCTCATATGGTGACACTAATGGAGCAAACCTAACATTTTAAAGAAACCATTGCTACCAACACAAGGCTTTGAACAGGGAGATTTCTGTTCTGGAATAGTTGCGCTTGTGATTGCGCCTGTCCGAGCGAAATAGCTTGTCTTAGAGATTAGTAGGGCTTCAAATACAACATACTCACTTTGACGGGGAAAATTCAGCCGTCCGTACACAACCGTCCGCCATGTTTGTCGATTGTCGTCAACAACAATACCACTGGCTTCTGCCTTTTGGCTCCAGTCATCTGAACGCAAGCCTGTCTGCATGGTATTCCTCCCTGGTAATGGGTGGAATCCACGGAGGGCTCGGAAGCTGGGGCAATTTTTATTAAGCATGATGACGGAGATGAGGATGATGGTAAGATGATGCTATGGAGGTCCATGTGGTTTGGGACTGCGGGACAGGGCCGCATTCCACGCTTCCTATCCCGGCAGTAACCAGGCCCGGGAACTACGTGTCATACCAAGGGAAGCACCCCCCAAAGTCGCACCCGTGAAGTGGGTGAATCTCGGCTGTGTGGCAGCAACCTCCCCATTGTGCCCATAGCACACCCACTCTGGGTAGGAGCCGACCTAGGTAGGAAAAATCCCGCTTGCCTCGGCTGGGACTCGAACCCGGGTCTCCCGGTCCATGGTCCGAAGTGCTATCCAGTACACTACGGGGGCCGGTGTGCATGCATTATTTTGTGTATGTGTCTTAGTGGTGTCATGCCTGGCACGACCAACACAGCTCAGAACAATCTTTGAACCAAGAAATGGCAGCCATCGGGGCTTTAAGCGTATAATGACGATCACAGCAGGCAGTAACTTTCGAGGTTGTTGATGGGATTTGGGTGTTTAATTTAACGAGTGACATAATGACTCTGTCAGCTTACAAGTCGCGGTAGATGTTGGTTTCAGAGTCGCTTTGTTTCTCCTTCCTGTATTCTGGCTATTTCTGGGGACATGCCCTTGATGGTGAAGCAGGATGCCGCGTCGCGGGGATGTTGTGGTGTAGTCTGGTAACACGAGAAACAGGATCTGATGTGTCGCCAACAAAATACAGGAACGTTCTGTTGGTAAATATCTCTCTCTCTCTTTCTCTCTCTCTCTCTCTCACACACACACACACACACACACACACACACACACACACACACACACACCGATAGCCTTGTGCTGAGTTGTATCCGGCTACCGGCTGTCTGGAATATTTTGTGGTGTTGTTCTTGTTTGTTTGTTTGTTTTGTTTGTTTCCAAGATAATACATTATACGTTTTATACTATTACGGAGAGGAGTCGCGAGTTTTTTAACATCACAAGTCGTTTACGCCTAAGTTGTTTTGTGGGGTTTTTTGGGGGGTTTTTTACTTGTATGTGGTTGGTTTTTTCCCCTTTGGAGCCTGGTTCTCTGTCTGTATGTATATACAGATAGAGAGAGAGAGAGAGAGATACAACACACACACACACACACACACACACACACACACACACACACACACACACACGAACACACACACACACACACACACACACTAACTAACTAAAAACACTGTTTGGACAAACAAAACATGCTGACCGCAGGAAACAGGTACAACATGAAGACTCACGTGCGATTGACAGAAAAGCGCACATAGAACTTTGTTGTTACCTTCAGTTTCAGACGTCTTGGCTCCTGTTTCACTTGTGTCATTTTTCAAACAAGAGGCAATGGCTTGACCTTCCTTTATTTCCGACATTACACAGTGTACATTTTCTATATCACCTACTTCAGTTTCATTGGGGGTTTCTTTTCTTTCTTTCCAGTACATACAGCTTACAGACAGTTCTCTCAAGCAGAACACGGTTGACGCTTCTCCCTTCCTGGTCTCTTGGCAGAGTGTCTTACAACATAGCGTTGATCAGCAATACCTTTTTTCACATTTGCAGTGGTCTTATTCACGCCAACAAAACATGCTTCACATCCGCAATAACCTTTATGACATCAGCAAGACCATTTCGGTTTTGGTTTACACCAGCATTAACATTTTTGGCATCAACATTACCCATAAATTACATTAGAAATACCATGTCTCCATCAACAATTTATCCTTGTCCACAACAGTAAAATCATTTTCGCATCAGCGATACCTTATTTTAAACTGGACTACTGAAAATGATGCAGAAGTGGTCATTTCTAATACTAACTATCATACTCACTATAATACTACTGTAAAGGGGCTGATGCTACAATTTTCATGTAAACAGATCGTTCTGAGCTGTTTTCGTGGTATTTACCATCACACCACTTAGAAACCTGGACAGTGACAGCGCCTGTAAGTGTAAGGCCATGGAAACGTCAAAGAAAGCAATGCTTAACCTATACTATAGCCAAGTCGATGAAAAACAGTAAAGTTGTGTGAGACTTGTATATTTCATGGCAAACTAGTGAACGCCTGTATTTGTGCACTTTTCTCAGTGTTATTGTACTCTTCGTGTGTTTTTATCTTATCCTTTGTACAGTTGTATGACAGAGCTCACTCAGAGCATTCACGTTCGATCCGATTGTATTTCGTCCATACCCCAGAAGGGGCTACAGGAATAAACTATTAGAGCCGCAAACTCAAGCAGAACGCGCAAGAGAGGGGGGGGGGGGATCGAGGAGAGACCTAGAGAGAAAGCAGAGCGGGTGAATGTGCAGAGTGAACTGAATGCCGGAGGAATGTATCAATGAGTGTTGAATGTGATATGAAATTCTCATTTTTTCCTTCGTTCCTGTTATTCGTTTTCATCGTTTGCTTTTTTTATGTGTGGCTTTGTGTTGATGTTTGTTCGCATGCCCCCCGGGGGTCCTGAAACTTGCGTGTGTGTGTGTGTGTGTGTGTGTGTGTGTGTGTGTGTGTGTGTGTGTGTGTGTGTGTGTGCGTGTGTGTGTGTGTGGCGAGCGAGTGCCTACCCGGACCTATACGGATGAACTAACAAGTACAAGAGAACCACTGACGGTTCGTCCGGGTTCCCAAATGAGGGTTGCATGTATCATTTGACCCTTTCCCCTCACCCCCGATACCGCTGGCTGTCTCATATGGTGACACTAATGGAGCAAACCTAACATTATAAAGAATCCATTGCTATCAACACAAGGCTTTGGACAGGGAGATCGCACGACTTGAATTTTCGACCGCTCGCGCCAAGTGTAAACAACTTTGTACGGCATTAAGCCGGATCTGTACTAATCATCAAGATAGAGTATTTCGAGCGTACAGGCGCATTCACGAAACTGTTCCAAAACATAAGTTTAGCAAAGACGGAATTTAGCCCGTTTAAACACAATGGAACAATGAGGCATCTGATCCTGTTCTTATCTACACCAAGGAGAGGCTGAAACAGGCCTATTTAAAGGACCAAAATCTAAGAGTGATCAATAGATCTAACAGTTCCGAGTACCGAAAAACAAATGATAGGAAAGCGGGGGACGGGAGGGGGGAGATGGAGGGGGGGGGGGGCACTGAGGAAAACTGAGCGTGAGAGGAGGCAAGGCTAGATCTAGTAATCACTCTTCAAACCCGGAAAAAAAAAAGACTCAGAAACATGGGGTACTCGTGCGCGGCATCAAATGTGTTAATTTTAATCTTCGTGCCATCCTGTGGGATGCTGTAACCCTGCAGATGTCTAAATGGTGAGACAGCAAATACTAACAAAACAGCCTAGAACGACCCGTGAAGCTGGACATGTCGAAAGATGACTAAGTTAGGCAACGGCAAGAATAGGCGTTGCGGTCGTCGGTGGGTGAACTAAGTCACTAACACGGGGGGAATCAAAATGGAGTTCTGTTCCCGTTGCTATGACGCTTCAGACGTACGGGTACAAATTGTCCATTGGGTCATCTTTGGTGTTTATTTGGGGAACCCTGTTCGGCGTGTGTGCTGGTTTGTAATGCTTTTTGTTGTCCTGAAAAAGCGTGATTTTCGTGATTTTTTTTTGATTTTTTTTAGGCTGAGGTGCATGTCAGGTAGTTCGGGTAACCCATGAGTGATCGGGGGAGTCACATCCTGGGTTAGGGATCCAAGCGAACACACTATTTGGTGGCTACATCTTTTGCGTGGTGGCTAAGCACAAGAAAACGTTCAGGTTAATATAAGAAAAATGTCAGCGTACCTAAGCTGTACGATGATGTTTACTAGCTGAGCTTGACTGAAGTTAGAATGGGATCCCCTAAGGCGCACGGCGTTTGATATTTTCCGCTGAGACACGCACGCACTGTAGCTTGTATGACTTAAATGTATATTTTCATGGAGCATTATTCAGCGTCAATTGTGTCCTATCATTATATAAGTATTGGTCCAGCCACCACAGAGATATTAATGTGCTGATTTTTTTCCTATCGTTGGATTCATGACCCTCGATGACAGGAGAGGGTCATCATGACTACATATCAGGGGGCTTCAACAAGAGGCAAGCTGCCAGTGAAGCTGGGACTTTTTGCGCTGGAAAGCGGCAAAGGCGACGCAAGTAGATTTAGACGAAGCGGCTACCAAGCTGACCAAAACAGAGAGTGGACTAGCATTATCCCAGTGAAGTCTGAGTGGAAAGGAGACATTCATTTTTTTTTTTTTAAACTCCTGTCAGGTGCGTGCCCTTGCCTGAGGCTAATAGGAATTAATAGGCATAAGACCTTATGCACTTGTGTTCTTTGGCCTTCAAAAGTTTCGTCCAAGACTAATCTATCTAGCTCGGTCAATGTTACCATGATATATATGTAGATATATCAACAAAGAAACGTTTTGATTTCTTCCATTCATTTAAGTCTACTTGGTCACTGAGTTCACTGTTCGGTCATGTACAGAGCCACATCATTCGAACTTGTCTGATAAGGTTCAGGTTTGGCGTCTCACCGATTAAAGTTCATAATCTGCGTTATGTTGATGCTGAACCCCGGAGTAAAATACGCCCACTGTGAAGACAAGTTACATTTTCTTCTATACTGTCCTAGTCTTTCAGATATCCGTACCCGATTTATTCCTAGAAAGTTTTGGAACCATCCATGCAGCTTTCGACTTACTTTGTTAATGGCCTCAAGCAACTATTATACAGTTAAGAACCTGGCATTATATATTTTTCCAGCGTTAAGAAAAAGACAACAGTTGCTCAGCTGAGTGATATATTTTATTGTGCACTTTGGTTATTTCCTGTTTCCAAGTATTGTTGTGAATAAGAATGTCTGGTTGTCACTCTCAACTTTGAATGGGCCTAAGGCCTGGCAATAAACAAATTCTGATTCTGATTCGGTCGGTGGTCCAGTGGTTAAGAGACTTCTCACCAATTCGAGAGGTCAGGGGTTCGAGTCCCACTCGGGGCAAAGAATTTTTCCTTCTCGTATGTGGCACCGTTCATTCGGGCCGATCGTCGGGGGTTCTCTCCGGGTACTCCGGCTTCCTCCCCCTCTGCTTTTGGAAATGTTCAGCCCACCAAATTCGAAACATAAATGCAATTCTAAATTCCGAAATTTAAATAGCTGAGCTGACCCTTCGCACCACGTGATTGTAATGTGTTTATGTCCAGTGTGTGAGAGAATGCGTGTGATTCACGTGAGCGTGCGTTTTTGGTTCAGTTCGCGGCGCTTAGAGCCGAATCATGAAATTAGGTAAAGCGCCTATACAATACTCATTATTATTATTATGATTATTATTATTATTGCTGTTATTTTTATTATTATCTAAAGCCGTTATTCTTTTAATCATGAGCATCATACACCTTTACCTTGTAGTCACGTATGTACACGTTGATAAATGCCCCCTTTCAGTCTTTCTAACCGAAAATCCAAAGCATTTTTTCCGGTGCTACGGCGGTCTGAATTTGGAGAAGAAGAAAAAAAAAAGAAAAAAAAACACGCTTGCTATTGTGTGAAACCGCTGAATGAGGGTGCTATGATTTGGAGCGGCAGAGCACATGGACAAAAAAAAAAAAAAAAAAAAACGCCCATTCATTTTGTTTCACCCCTGTGCTGCTAAGCAGAATCTCCATCCTTCCCTGGACTTTCCCCCAAGACTCTGGCCAAAAAGTAGCCTGCAGCACCGTAGACCATGACGCCGGTCACAACAGAGAGAGCGAAGAGGATGTAGATGACAGTCTGGGTCGCGGCCGCCTGCTCGTACTTTTTCTCCATGATCAGTAGACGCGCCTTTGTCACACATACAGAAACACGCATAGATATATGTGATTGCGAGCACACGCACGCACGCACGCACGCACGCACGCACGCGCACACACACACACACACACACACACACACACAGGACTTTATTCTCTTGTGTTATACTTGATACCATGCAAAAGAGAACACTTCAGTATACAATGAGGGGAGCCGGGGTGTTCGAATGGTAGAGCGTTGGACTTCTAATGCTCGGGTCGTGAGTTCGAT
>JACVVK020000212.1:777500-805000 GCA_018292915.2 Batillaria attramentaria | reverse complement strand
ACGAAGGTGACCTTTGCACGAGTCATGTGTCGTATCACGTGACGAAAAGAAAAATCCACTGGATTACCCAGTTCTCAAGGCGACAATCGCGGAAGATAGTGACAAGAAAAAAATGCGCAGTCCTAATTGGTTGTGAAATTCGCACCGATTACACGAAAACACGAAAACGTGAAGTGGAATAGAAAGACCCCCTTTCGCTTACGCGTTTTAAGGCACATTACTTACTTACTTACTTACGCCCTTGGCTCCACGTGGAGCATAGGCCATCGACAACCCTTCGCCATCGCACTCTGTTCTGGGCTAGTCTTGCCACTCCAGTCCAGTTGGTACCCTGCTTACATAGCTCTGCCTCAGTGTCCCGCCTCCAGCTGTTGCGAGGCCGGCCTCTCTTCCTTTTCCCCTGCGGGTTCCATGTCAGGGCTTGGCGTGTGGTGCTGGATGCTGGCTTCCTGAGGGTGTGTCCAATCCAGCCCCACTTCCTCCGCAGGATCTGCTTGGCCACTGGTTCCTGCCCCGCTCGCTCCCACAGCTCTTCATTCCGGATCTTCTCTGGCCATCGGATGTTGAAGATGCGCCTCAGACAGGTGTTGAGAAATGTCTGGATCTTCTGCTGCATCGTCTTCGTTGTCCTCCATGTTTCGCATCCGTAGAGCAGAACTGACTTCACGTTGGAGTTGAAGATGCGAAGTTTGGTTCTTATGCTGAAAACTTTGGATGCCCAGACGTTCTTCAGCATGACCATTGCTGCCCTTGCCTTGCCGATTCTGGCTGTGACGTCTCGGTCTGTGCCTCCCTGTCCATCAACCACACTCCCCAGGTAGACAAAAGACTCCACCTCCCTGATGGGCTCTCCACCGACTGTGACTGGTGTGTTGGCAGTGGTGTTGATCTTCATCAGCTCGGTTTTCTTCCTGTTGATCTTGAGCCCTGTTCCGGCTGATGTGGCTTCCAGGCACGTAGTCTTGTCCTGCATCTGGCTGTGGCTGTGAGACAGGAGCGCCAGGTCGTCCGCGAAGTCGAGGTCATCCAGCTGCGTCCAGAGTGTCCACTGTATCCCGTTTTTCCTGCCTGCTGTAGTGGTCTTCATGATCCAGTCGATGACCAGGAGGAAGAGAAACGGGGATAACAGGCATCCCTGGCGGACTCCGGTCTTCACCTCGAAGCTTTCTGACAACTGGCCGGCATGGGCAATCCTGCAGCTCATGTCTTGGTAGGTGCACTGGATCAGGGAGATGATCTTCCCGGGAACTCCATAGTGCCTTAGCAGCTTCCACAGCGCCTCTCTGTCTACACTGTCGAAGGCCTTCTCATAGTCTATGAAGTTGATGTAGAGGGGGGAGTTCCACTCCAGTGACTGCTCCACAATGATGCGTAGGCTGGCAATCTGGTCAGCGCAGGACCTGTTCCTGCGAAAGCCTGCCTGCTGGTCTCGGAGCATGGGGTCGACTGCCTCTCTCATCCTCTCCAGTAGAATTATGTTGAGAACCTTGCCTGGCACTGACAGGAGCATGATCCCTCGGTAGTTGCTGCAGTCCCTGAGGTCCCCTTTCTTTGGCAGCTTGATGACGATCCCTTCTTTCCACTGGGCTGGCACCTCTTCCTTCTCCCAGATCTTGCTGAACAGGCTGTGCAGCATGTTGACGGCTGTCTCTGTGTCTGCTTTAATGGCTTCTGCTGGTATCTCGTCCGGCCCTGCAGCTTTCCCATTTTTCAGTGTCATGATGGCTTTCCTGATCTCCGCCTTAGAGGGCTTGTCGCAGTTGATGGGTAGTTCTGTCTCAGCTGGTGGGATGTCTGGTGGTGTTTCAGGGATGGGGCGATTTAACAGCTCCCTGAAGTGTTCTGCCCATCGCTTCAGCTGTTCCTCAGTTGTTGTCAGTGGGTGCCCGTTCTTGTCCTTCACTGGTTTGTCTGTCTGCTGAAATTTGCCCGCGAGCTTCTTGGTCACCTGGTACAGGTCTTTTAGATTCCCTTGTCGGGCTGCTTCCTCTGCTTGACTGGCCAGGTTGTCGATGTAGTCCCTCTTGTCCTTCCTGGTGCTCCTCTTCACTTCTCTGTCAGCTGCTGTGTATTCCTCTTGTGCCTTTGCCTTAGCTCTTCTTGTTCGGCTCGTGTTCAGTGCAGTTTTCTTCTCTTTCCTAACTTCCAGCTTCTGGATGGTATCAGCAGAGATCCATTCCTTATGTTGGGTCTTTCTCTTGCCAAGGACCTCTTCGCATGTGTCGTGCCAGAGTTTCTTGCTGTGTTCCCACTGTGTCTCGATGTCCATTTCACTGTCTTCTATCAGGTCTTGCAGTGGCTGGAACCTGTTGGAAAGGCTGATCCGGAATGCTGCTTGTGTGTCTGTGTTCCTGAGAAGTCCAACGTTGTACCTGGTCCGTGTGCTGTTGGCGTTGGTGTGCCTCTTAAGCCGAAGTCTCAATGTTGTTGCAAGAAGGTGGTGGTCTGATGATACATCGGCACCCCTCATCACGCGCACATCCCGCCACGATCTCCTGAACTTCCGGCTGATGCAGATGTGATCAATCTGGTTCTCCGTGACATGGTCCGGCGATCTCCATGTGGCCTTGTGGATGCGCTTGTGTGGGAAGATGCTGCCTCCTATCACTAGCTGGTTCAGGGCACAAAAGTCTGCAAAGCGCTCGCCATTTTCGTTCATCTGTCCCAGTCCGTGTGTTCCCATGGTGTCCTCATAGCCTGTGTTGTCTGATCCAATCTTGGCGTTGAAGTCTCCCATCAGTATGGTCATGTCCTTGGCTCCTCCTCTATCTATCACTGTCTGCAGTTGTTGGTAGAAGTCATCTTTTTTCTCCTCTTCCGCATCATTGGTGGGAGCGTAGCACTGGATGATGTTCAGCTTGATGTCTTTTTTCTTGGTGATGAATTTGGCTGTGATGATGCGGGAGTTGACAGGTTCCCAGCCGATGAGTGCCCGCTGTGCCTCCGGTGCCAGCATCAGGGCCACGCCCTCAGTGTGGGGGGCTCCATCCTCTGTGTGTCCAGAGTACAGCAATTGCTCTCCCGATGAAAATCTCAGCTGTCCTGTCTGTAGCCACCTTGTCTCACTCAGTCCCAGTACTCCTATCTTGTAGTTCTTCATCTCTCTTGCTACTTGTATGGTCCTTCCTACTTCATACATTGTCCTGATGTTCCATGTGGCTACTCTCGTTGTTGTCCTGGGTGTTAGAAGGGGGGTCGGCCTTGCAGCTTCCTTTCGGCTTTCACTGCAATGCGTCATAGGTCTCCGGGATGGAGACCCTTCCTCGCCCAGGTGAATGTCTCGGTTTGTTGCTGTCGATGCTTCAGTAACTTAGTGTTTTTTACAGGTAGGGCTGTTAACCCTACGCAAACCCGTTTAGCCTCTTGGAGAGGTGGTCCACATTCGTCTGACCTCTACCCTTCGACCTGTCCAGCTTGGGTGACCCTGCCAGGAGCATGTGCTCCTGCTGGCATAGTTCTCTGGGTCATTGAGGTACACAAGCCACTACCCCACGACAAGGGTTGGACCATGTAGGGTTTAAGGCACATTAAGCTCAGTGAAAGGTGAGAATATGGTCATTTACGAAGTCGTATGTTCGTCTGTGTTAAATGTACACACGTTGCGGCATCGTCTTCTGGGGGAAGGACGGGGGGGGGGGGGGGTATAGCTATAAGCAGTGGAGTAGACACAGTTGAGAAGAAATGGGCTGTGTTATGAGGTCGGGAATCTTCTGATTCACTAAATTATTTTCCCTTTCGAGAAATTCGGGCTGCTTCCCCTGGAACAAGCGCCACGTCGCGATGCAGCGGAACCCGCCAAGCGTTTGTTGTTGTTGTTTTCCACTCCGGCCTACCAGAAAAATCCCCCCCCCCCCCCAAAAAAAAAAAAATATATATATATATATATATATATAGAGAGAGAGAGAGAGAGAGAGAGAGAGTTGCTGGGGGAGGACAGCCGGAGATCAAAAACAGATGCGCATAGGGAGCTTCACCCATACTTTTTTTTTTAAGGCGCTTATGCTATTATTTTTATGCTCACAAATCGTTCTAACCTGTTTTCGTGGTATCTATCACCACACCACTTAGACACCTGAACAGCGACAGCGTCTGTAATGCAGGCACTGAGCCAGCAGTAGCGTACTCGATGACGCGGCGACCTCACTGAGCGCTCCAGTAGTGCAGCAACAGTCACAGAATATGAAGGTTCGACCGCTCGCGCAAACATTATCATTAAGACAGCGTACTTCGAGCGAACAGGGGCACTCACGGGCAAAACTGATCCACCGGCCGTCACCAATGTCATGGCGATGAAGCGTGGGTTCGAGCCCAGGTCGAGGTTTGCACCCGTAAAGTGGGTGAAGCTCGTCTGTGTGGCAACAGCCTCCCCATTGGGCCCATAGCACACCCACTCTGGGTAGGAGCTGACCTAGGTAGGAAAATCCCGCTTGCCTCGGCTGGGACTCGAACCCGGGTCTCCCGGTCCACATTCCGAAGTGCTAACCACTACACTACGGGGGCCGGTATGGTCCATTTTCTACAATTTTACCATGTTTGTTTTCTGGGTGTGGGCAGGTTATACATCAGCAACTGGAGCATGAGGAAAAGTGGTTTACTAGTTTGAAAAGACTTCCCCACTCTCAGCGTAACCCCATCCCCATGCCACACAATACATTTTTGTGTGTGCGTCAAATCGAACAGGAAAACAGGAAAACGTCCCTCATACATGTCATCATATTCCAAGCTTGCAACTTGCGCAACAGAAGAATTTTTTTTTTTTTTTTTACCTCTCGACATTGGAGCAAAATTGGAAGTGTGTTAACGTTACTAAAACGAACACAAGTGTGTACAGGTTTGTTTTTCCATTGAATGAAACACACATATGTACTCATATTTAGACTGAGGTCGACTTCAGGAAGCAAATGCGAGAGAGAGAGAGAGAGAGAGAGAGAGAGAGAGGAGCACGATTGCGTCAAGGAGAAGGTTCACACTACAACGACCACTCTTTCCTCTTAACCCTCTGCTGATTACTTTGTCGGTGAGAAAAATTCGGGGGGTTTTTTGTTACCCACCAAGACCCTCACCACCCACCCGCCCACCCACTCACCCCCCCCCCCCCCCACACACACACACACCACTAACGTTTCATTCAGTTTAAAATGAGTTTGGATATACACCTAGTTATTCAGGACGTTAATGCAAAAGTGCGTTTGTGTGAACGCATTTCAAGCAGAACGCACATAAAACAGACGGGCTGTCAAGTGCTGGGAATAGAATCATTCACCCACCCACCCAATCACACACACACACACACACACACACACACACACACACACACACACACACACACACACACACGAGTTGATACTCAAGTCAAGCTACGAGGTTCAATTTATAAGGGTTCTCATAAAAAATCAAAAGATTCAAATTTTATTGTACAATTTCTCGAAATCCTCACATACTGCGACAAACTGAAACTGGCGCTAAAACATTAAAGTAATGTGTTCGACGTCATGTGAAAGAGTGAGTTTAATAGTAATTAACTCTCTGGTGACAGTTTTTTTAAATATAACATTTCGCATTTTTTTGAGTCATGTGTATAAAATATTTACATGTGACACTTTTATTTGATTTATTTTTCTAGTTGGCTTGCGCTGAAGTCACCATTTGATTATTAGCCTAAAACGTTGAATGCTGGACAGACCAACAACCTTTACCGTTTTTTGAATAAAGGTTATTGCATTTCATTTCATCTCTCTCTCTCTCTCTCTCTCTCTCTCTCTCTCTCTCTCTCTCTCTCTCTGTGTTTTCAGTTCATAATAATAATGACAGTACTTATATAGCCTATGACCTGTTCATTAATAACAGTTCTAAGCGCTCAAAAAAATGCATAGTGTTGTTTTCATTTTTGGTATAGTTACGGTGAGCGTGGAAACGGTCATTTTGCCAATACCGTGAGTAAATAAATATATTGTCATTGTCAATCTCTCTCTCTCTCTCTCTCTCTCTCTCTCTCTCTCTCTCTCTCTCTCTCTCTCTCTCTCTCATCTGATCTCCAATGCATCTTTTTGCGTCACGTCGGCTCCCAAAGTCCGAAGTTTGTCCTTACTTGAAGACTACGCATTTGCGTACACAGCCATCTCTCCTGCCTGTCGCTGGGCCAGATCGTACAGGCACCGGTACTGAACCTGCAATAAATAAAACTTACAATTCTCTCTCTCTCCCTCTCTCTCTCTCTCTCTCTCTCTCTCTCTCTCTCTCTCCAAAAGTCGTTAAAGTATCACCCCCCCCCCTTCTCCACCTCCCCCCCCCACCCTCTCTCTCTGTTTCTATCTTAGCCTTAACTTTTAAGACCCGAACCCGATCAACACCTGCACCATAATAAGACTGGTTAAAACGAACAAGCCACTGCACACCAATAGCAGCCACTTCAAGCCACTATTGGGACAAGGCGTGGGCCTTCCCACTAGGCCCAAGACCACTGCTGACTGCAGAATAGTGGCTTCAAGTGGCTCCTAGTGATCTGAAGATTTCAAGTAAAAACACGATCTTTAGATGGGCTTTTAAGAGTTAAACATCCACTGCTCTCTCTCTCTCTCTCTCTCTCTCTCTCTCTCTCTCTCTCTCTCTCTCTCTCTCTCATCTCATCTCACTCTGTATACCTCTGACATGACGGCTTGGGGTCTGACAGTCTGCACGCGCCTGACCGTCATGTAGATGTCAGTTTCGGCGTCATACTTCATGCGATGGATGACGTCACAGGCGGCGCTGAATAAACCGCTCCTGGACACACCGTCACTAGAAACACGAAGTGTGGTAGATGACATCACATTTTACCAGCTAAATGTTTGTAGACTGAGGCTGTGTACTCATGGAATGGATACAGGGCTTACAACAAAAAACGCCATTCAGTCTCTCCATTTCCTGTCAGTGCTTCATTTACTGCATGTGCGCTTCTCTCTTTCTCCAAACATTGCATGGAAGAAAGTACCTATGATTATTTTTGGCATCTATAATTGTTGCAATCATTTGACTACATCGAATGTATTTATGCAATTCCTCCGTGTTTGTTGGGGGGTATGGGGGGAGAGGGATATGGGGGGGGGGGGTATGAGTGTCGGACTTCAGATCGGAAGGTTCGAGGTTCTATCTCCAGCCCGACCGGACAACAATCTGTACAGACCTTTTACGGTGCCCTCGTCTTTGAAATCACCCTCACGGAGAACAAAAGACGAAAAAGCACCCGTCCTCCCATCCACCCGCCAACTTCCTTGAAGCAAGCAAGATCTGCTGAGCAGGTCAGCATACAACACGGCAAAAGATACAGTTTGACAGATTGTCCCATACTGGAGTGCCTGGCCTTGTCATATCATTCCGCACACAGCCGCGTGCACCCAGAGACGCTGAGAACGTCGAGGGCCACATCAGAGCATATTTGTCATTCTATATGTATTTATTCTTCCGGTCTAGTTTCTCTACTGTCGCAGTCGGGAGGTTCATTTACTGTTTGGCCAAAAACTTTTGAAAATTAACGTGTTCGAAGAACGTATATTATAGCTAGGAAAATTACATGTGACAAATGAATTTTGGTGAGCAATGGGTGAGTACGACCTCAAAAGTCACGAAAAGCAGCCTGCCGTTTACATTTTCCGTGTCTGCAACAGTCTTTGCAGGCCACTTTGTGGTCGTTTTATAGGAGTGGTTGGGTGGGTGTTTGGGGGCTTAATGTCCTTTTCCACCACATGCGGGTGATATCAAAGACGGGGCAACGACGAAAAAGCCAGCACAAATATTTGGGTCATTTTATAGATGCAGGAATAAGGTAAGGTTGTGTTGCGAGGGTTTTGTTGTTCCCAGTGCCTCTCTATTGCCAGGCACTCCAGTATGAGTTTGTTCCATCTCTTGCTTCTATCTTTTGAAGTACCCCAGCGCCCTCACCCTAAAAGCCTCTGCACACGCTGAGTGCCTGCAGCGAGCCCGCACGCTCGCCGGGTGGATTTTCTGTTCACACGCTCCCAGCGTGCACTGGGCGGACTGCGCTGCCGGCCTGGCGCTGGACAATACACAAAACGCGGTCAGCGGCGACTGGTTGGCGTGGCGAGGAAAAAATAGGACCGTGTTCTATCCACAGGCGAGGCGACGTCGTCTCGTGTTTGAGGCCTTTTACTGACCTGCATTGTACGATGACTGGGGGCCCAACGCTGTCCGTGCGTCCTTTGTCCAGCGCGTCCACCAGGAGATGCAGGTCTGTCGTGCTGGCGGGCACCTCGCCTGTCCAGTTCTCATAACGCAGTACGCGAACATCACGCGATGTCGCTTCACCCTGGACATTCAGAGAATTACCACACCCAGCGTGATTTGTTCTTTGAAACGTCTGGTTTGTATAATGCACACTGTCTTCACGAATTTGACATTATGCATACAAAATCAACACGAAAATCAACATGGTGCCTTGATACCGTAATCGGTGGGTTCAGCCACCTGTCTAAAGAAACTAGCACTTGCTTACGATAGAAAGGCGTTTCCATTTACCTCCTTTTCCAGTTTGAGCATGTAGGACGTGGTGCCACCTTGAGTTTGAGATTTGGACTGGAACTGAACTGTGTAGGGACCTGTCCCAGTTGTCTCCCCTTCAGCACGTGGCCAGTACCAACAGTATGGCTGCAAAAAGTATTCTTTCTACTTAAATAATGAGTATTCTCTTACCTGTTCATTATTCCTTATGATTCCTTGGGGTTACGAATCCACTTTCATTTTTGCAATATTTGAGTATGCGAGCATTAAATCTGTTTTTCTCCAAAGATTTTTTCAGTTCAAAATCTTACCAAGCAGTGGCTACTTTACAAATAAATATGAAATGAATATTCACGAATGTTGGGAAAACTGTTAAATGAGAAACGAAACAATGATTTAACGCCTATAGATGAACCCGACAAGAACACGTTTACTGCGACAAAACAGTAAATTCTTTTGTGTTAACACGATAGGGACAGGCTAGGATAGGCCTGTTTCTGTCCACATGTCCCATCTCTCTAATATCACCATCACTATGACGAATACTTACACCGACCCTTCTTCACGTTTTGCCTCTAACTCACCATCAGTTCTTGTTCTTCGCCTCTTGAAGCAAGGGAGACAATAGTCTGCACACCATCCCCATACACCATTCGCCAGAAATCGACCAGTGTGTTGGGAAGAGGCAGCTGAGTCAGGATGATGCCTCGCTGATGCCAGAAGGACTTAGGAACGAAAGACAAACGAGAAAGATTTTCACATCTGTTCTTTCCGCAACTGTTGAAGTCTGTGCTATGTATGTATGTATGTATGTATGTATGTATGTATTATGTTTGTGTGTGTGTGTGTGTGTGTGTGTGTGTGTGTGTGTGTGTGTGTGTGTGTGTGTGTGTGTGTGTGTGTGTGTGTGTGTGTGTGTGTCTTGCTTGCTTCATGTTTATTTTCGTCTCAAAGAAAATTACAAAATCTTTATAGAGACACTTTTTAAAAGGACATGTACATAACTATTAACAGCTAACAATACGTAAAGTGTGTCTGTGTCTGTGTGTGTGAGCGTAGAAGATGGACTGCACATGCTCTACCGTTTATATTTCTTTTTCTATTCTATGCCCATAGAGGGTAGGAACTAAATTACTACTTGAACTTGAACTTGCTTTTCTAAGGGTCTGTTTCAGTGTCTGTTATAACTCTTACATTCTAAACATGACAATTTTTGAGCAGCTTCAAAGTTTTAAATGCACTGACTAAAAAATTGCATTCCCTCCCCATTCAAGGTGAACTCACCAGAACAGAATTTCACCTCGTCACGAATGTTAACGTTCACATCTACACGTTGGTTGTAGAATGTACTCTAAATCTACACAGCAGCAATATGAATACAACAAGAAATGCTTTGTTCACGGTGAAATAACGATGTTAAAATTTAATGTGGGAACAAAAAGAAGTCATAAAACGTACCGACACGTAAACGGCGTTTATGTACTGGTTCCGACCTTGGATATCCTCCATGAGATACACCAGGTGGTTGTCCGCTGAAATATTTCGCAGTCATTTGTTATCATGGCTCCATACACGCAGTAGTTTGAAATACTTTTGACGGATCCTTCGGGGAGCCGGGGTGGCCGAATGGTAGAGCGTTGGACTTCTAATGCTCGGGTCGTGAGTTCGTATCCCGGCTGGGGCCAAATATTTGTGCTGGCTTTTTCATCGTTGCCCTGTCTTTGATATCACCCGTATGTGGTGGAAAAGGACGTTAAACCCCGAAACACCCACCCTTGACGGATCCTTCAGACAGCATCGCATACAAGGCAGACATTCAGGAGATGCACTTTTGGCCGGTATACATGAAAGAGTAGGAAAGCAGGTTTGCCCCAGCAAACACTGCTATATTGCTGTTAAAGGTGCAATCTTTATTATTTGTTTGCTCACTGATCGTTCTCGTGGTGTCTAGCTTCACACCACTTACACACCTGGACAGTGACAGCATCTCAGATGCTGGCACTGAGTCAGCAGAAGCGTACTCACTGACGCGGCTAATACGCTGAGCGAGATTGTTGTACTAACAGTCGTAGAATTCGTATAAATGTGCGACCGCTCGCGCAAAGTCAAAACAACATAGTGTCGCATTAGGAGGTCTACTAATTAATCATGAAGATAGAGTATTTCGAGCGTAACAGGCGCACTGACAAGCGAAACTGTTCCAAATCATAAGCCGGCTTAGTAAACGTGGAAATAGTGTGTTTAACATCGACATTGAGGGGGTGGGTGGGTGGGTGGGTGGGGGTTTAACGTCCTTTTCCACCACATAGGGTGATATCAAAGACGGGGCAACGATGAAAAAGCCAGCACAAATATTTGGCCCCAGCGGGGATCGAACTCACGACCCGAGCATTAGAAGTCCAACACTCTACCATTCGACCACCCCGGCTCCCCCATCGACATTGAATAGCACACTCGATTCATTTAGTCCAGATTTGACAAGGTACGGAGGGAGAAGTTACTTAACTATCATCATTTTCCATCATTCCCTCTCTCCCTCTCGTGCCCCCACCCCTCTTTGATCAGCTTCACGCAGTCTTTTAAAAACAGTATGAGTCAAATTAATTAAATTACCGGGCAAAACATCTGACTTTCGGTTCTTCGTAATGTTGTCATCCTCCATCGCGAAGTCGCACGTTTGCTTCGGCGTCAAAGCTTGCATCTGTATCAGCGTCTGCGAATCATATAAATTATGTTTGATTTGACGCACAAGAGTTATTCGATTATCATTTCAGGAAAATCCTCAGCGCTTACCCCGAAAAGTATCCTTAATTTGCAGGAAAGAAGAAAACGAAAGAAACTCATCCCGTGAAGGCTAGCCGACCGGATTATGTGAGCAATCCGTATTATCCTGCAAGTAAATAATAATAATAATAATGAGTGTTGCATAGGCGCTTTACCCAAGTTCATGAATCGGTTCAAAGCGCCGCGAACTGAACCCGACACGCACACTCACGTGAATCACACGCATTCTCTTACACACTGGACATAAACATATTACAACCACGTGGTGCGAAGGGTCAGCTCAACCATTTAAATTTCGGAATTTAGAATTGCATTTATTTTTCAAATTTGGTGGGCTGAACATTTCCAAAGCAGAGGGGGAGGAAGCCGGAGTACCCGCAGAGAACCCCCGACGATCGGCCCGAATGAACGATGCCACATACGAGAAGGAAAAAATTCTTTGCCCCGAGTGGGACTCGAACCCTCTACCTCTCGCATTGGTGACAAGTCTCTTAACCACTAGAAACCGATCGCCCTATTTTGTTTCGGGATCAAAAATACACTCCACATTGTTTTGAACGGTATGTGTGTACCTTGAACTCCTTGCCAATGTGGGAGTGAGGGCTGAAGACGTTGACTGGTTGAGGGAACGTGTTGACAAATTCTCCAGCCGGCTTGAAAGTATCGCGGAAACACGAATTGTTCCTGTTCGGAAAAAAGCACCCTAAATAATCCATGTTGTTTAGTTTAGTTAGTTAGTTAGTTGTTTAGTTGTTACTAGGGCAAAATTCTGAAGTGTGTGCTCGTGTGTGTGTGTGTGTGTGTGTGTGTGTGTGTGTGTGTGTGTGTGTGTGTGTGTGTGTGTGCGTGTGCGTGTGTGTGTGTGTGACAGACAGACAGAGACAGAGACGAAGAGAGACAGACAGACAGACAGACAGACAAAGAGAGACAGAGACCGACAGAGACAGGGACCGACAGAGACAGAGACAGATCTTTATTTAACAACGGAGCTGATTTGACGGAGGCAGGCAGACATAGGTCTGAAGTTTGACAGAAAACAGTGACTTACAGCTGCCTGAACCATCCAGCACCTCTCCTCACGCATGCGATTGACAAGCTTCACGACGTCAACCTGTCCCTCATGAACGGCACTTTGGAATCCAATGTCAAGGCCAATGAATGTTCCAGTTCTTCCCACTCCAGCACTGAACAAAAGCGATTGAAAAAATATAAGTCGTATTCAAACACGAAAAGGAATCTTTTGCAAAGGATTAACAACTCGATTTCAGAATGCACAAAGCGCACGATATGTCCTCACCTGCAGTGAACAAGCAGTGGCACGTTAGGGTTGTGTGCAGTGCGTGCCGTAACGAAGCGCCAGAACACGATGAGGGAGGTAGGGTCTGGCGCACCATGATCCGGCCATGACACGTAGTGATACTGAACCACTTCACGTTCCTCACGACCCTAAAAGTTGGATACGGTAGCACATGAAACTCTACCGTCACGTGGAAAAATAGCCTTAGTGTCTATAAAGTCCATGGCGGTAGGCCGTTTTGTTCACATGCCGATAGGGATACTATTTTTTTATTTTACGCTCAACTCTTTTAGAAAGGATACTTTTAACATATTGCAAAAAAACAAAACAAAACAACCGGAGGGGGGGGGGTGTTCAAAGACCGAAAAATAAAAGGCAAAACCCCGAAAAACCGATTTCGAGGGCTGGAAGGGACAGAACTGATGCGTAAACGGAGGCAATATTAGTTATTGTCCCTCGACCAACACACACACACACACACACACACACACACACACACACACACACACACAAAAGAAAAAACTTAGGAAATACAAGTAGTGGTGTAGTTCTGTCCCCTGCAGCGCCCAGTCTCTTTCCCTTTTTTCTTTTTTTTTTTATAACCAGACAGCGCCACAGTTTACAACAAAAGCAATCGATTCCAATACCATACTCACGCCGGAACATTTTATCTTAAAGTTCCTGATCACAAAATTTGCTCGGTGTTCTTCGCCGTCACCAGTGACTGTGATGGGCCCGTATGTTTGTCGGCGGCTTGATGCTGGCCAGTACTCATGGCACTTGTTCTGTAATACAACACAGACTGAAGAACTCCCCTGAAGGCCTTTTTGTGTGAAACTGGTCATCTCAACAGACTTAATACAGATTTACAATACGACTCTAAAAGATAATTTACCCGACTGGGGGCCAAAACTTTGGGGGTTTTGTTTTTGTAGTTTGTGGGTTTTTTAAAATAGTTTGAAGGTTGTTGTTGTTGTTGTTGTTGTTGTTGTTGTTGTTGTTGTTGTTGTTTTCTTCTTTTTCTCCTTGCTCCGTCTTTAACAGTATGTGGTGGAAAAGGACGTTAAACCCCCAAACACCCTCCCCACCCGTCTTTAACATCATCCTTGTTTGCAGTGGAAAAATACGCCGAACTCCAAAACAAAGAAACAGCTAATCAAACACATGATTATAGCTGCTTGGTTTTAAGGCCACGGACCATACATACTACATTCTGTTTCGTTAAAGGGGGAGCCGGGGTGGCCGAATGGTAGAGCGTTGGACTTCTAATGCTCGGGTCGTGAGTTCGTATCCCGGCTGGGGCCAACTATTTGTAACTGTGCTGACTTTTTCATCGTTGCCCCGTCTTTGATATCACACGTTAAACCCCCAAACACCTACCCCACCTGTTTCGTTTAAGTTCTATGTTGAATGTTTCAGTTCATTTCATAGCCTTACCTTAGCTGCCTCTATCACATTGGTAAGCATTACAATATGGGTTGTCTTCTCTTGCCACACCATCCGCCAGAAGTCGCCGACAGTGTTCTCACGTGGTCCTGGCATAAACAAGTTTCTATGTAGGAGATTGTCAATACGTTGGTGTTCATTATACGCCTACGTGATTTGAAATACACGTATTCCTTATCAATCAGCCATGGTGGAACCTCTGTAACTATTCAATCTACAAGACGATCTGTCTTTAAATTGTCACTTCCTCTTATACCTGTGTATTGCTCTAAGCCATGTGTAACTGTAGATATTGAGAACACACGAAGAATATGGAAATTCTAGCGGTCAAGAGAAATTTCAAAAAGTGTAAGCCAGTAGAAGCAAACCGGTGTTGTACTATGAACATAGGCGAAAAGTCGAGATTAGTAGAAAATAGTAAAAGATTATCTAATATTTATTATAATATTATTATATTATACAATTATTATGAAGATAAGCTGTGGTGATGCGATACCGGGGGGGGGGGGGGGGGGGGGGGGGGGGGGGGCAACGAACATAAAACAGCAGATATTTTGTTCAGTATAAATTCATTTAGGTACCTTGCGCAGCTATGTAAGCCTTTTTCGAAGTATATCCCTGAAAACAATCAAAACAAGTACGTTGAAGTCCTGAACGAGCTACATGTAACTGGACATCAATACACACGGTGTTGTGTGCATGTCCCTACGT
Source organism: Batillaria attramentaria (assembly GCA_018292915.2). Lineage (NCBI taxonomy): Eukaryota > Metazoa > Mollusca > Gastropoda > Batillariidae > Batillaria > Batillaria attramentaria. The sequence goes on along the minus strand of JACVVK020000212.1, from coordinate 790,269 downwards.
GTCTCTACACAGAAACGACAGATATACACTCAGTTCTCAAATCGTTGGTACCACAGCTTATTCAACACAACAGTAAGAAAATCATGCTCATCAATTAAAGACATGTTTTGGTTATCTTGATAAATTCGTGACAGATGCGGCATTTTACATAGAATTCTTACGACTGTCCTTAAAATGTATCACCTCTCACCTCTACAAATGAAAAGGCGTGCTCGATATCCAGCTGAACTACCAAGATGTCCATTCCAAGGTTTGTACTTACACAGCTTGAGCGGCATAAAGCCCTAACTAACTAACTAACTAACTAACTGACTAACTTGTACTTACACTGATGTAGCTTGCATTGACGAAGTCAGTGGCACCATGACGGTGATACCCATCGCAAAGCACAACACGGTTACTGTCATCTGTACATCAACATATCAGTGAACGCACTTTGCATGGGCTGACCAGTTGTCGAAATTCTCTAATGTTCAACCGATCATTCTTTAAATCAAGTCATACACTATTTTTGACCGTCAAAGTATTTCCAAAGGTGATTAAAAAGGCGCATATTGGAAAAATGCATCCACGCACATTAACTCTACTGTGTAAAAGATACTATACATGGCTGGATGGAGGCAAATCTGTTCTTCTTGTAGTTGACATCCAGATTGGACACGTTACGAGGATATTCGGAACCAGTCGTCAGATCCTGTGGAATTTGGAGAAACAAAACCAAACGACTTTCTAGAGTTTGTATGGTATCTCACTAAACGGTTCTACTTCCTCAACGTTTCATGGATACAATTTCAAAACCCGCAGCCGCTCTAAAGCCGAAGAGTTTCTTAGGGAAGATTTGCCATTGATTAGCACAGGGCACACATAAACACACACACACACACACACACACACACACACACACACACACACACACACACACACACACACACACACACATCATCATCATCATCATCATCATCATCATCATCGACTACCACCGCCACCACCAACAAGAGAAACAACCCGATTCCACACATACCCAGATTAGTAAACGCTTACTGCAAATATGTAAGGAAGTTCTCCCGAGGCCAGTCTGTCCACAAGATATCTCTGAACGTTGTCCAGCTCCGGTCTGGAGGCCTTGAAACTGGCGTACACCTCGTCCTCGTTCTGATACACGTTCAATCCGTCCATTGAGGCAGCGTCATCGTCAAGCTCACACGGGTCCGGGGTCTTCGTTCTGACTGCCAAGGGCTCACCAGACGTGGACTTTGCTGCAGCTATAGAGGGCAGAAGATGTGAAATTGCACCAGATGCTGGTACGACACACCGAGGTATGACTCATTCCGAAATACGACAAGGTATGCGCATGTGCAAAATAACCACAACGAGTTCGCTGTTTTCAAAAGCATTCAGGGCCAATAAAGAGTGAATTTAATTTTAATTTTAATTCTGAGATATCATACATGGCTGGATGGAGGCAAATCTGTTCTTGTACACAATGGAACGCGGTCAGTGTTAGAGTTCGGTTGCTGAATTTCTGTATTAATTCTCTCGCTTTTTTCTAAGTAAAAGCCTCGTTGTGACTGCTTCGCGCATGCTTCCACCTCGGCGTGGCGTGTACCTTGGCTTGTTGTACAAGACGCAGCGAGCACAGTGCGCGATTCCTCAGACGAAGCTGCAGGAAGACGATTTTCAGGTGTCCGCTGGCGAGACTGAGAAGGTGCTGCCGCGTCATCTTGGTTCATGTAGATGTGGCCTGTACGACTGGTGTCTACCGTCGATGGCTTGATGACTGTTGGTGTCACAGCTGCAGTAGGTTTTCCTGTCGTGTTTCCACTGTGATCTGTGGTAGATAATTAAATGATTAAAATTCAAAAGACGACAATGGTTTCTTCTGAAATCAGTCCCAGTTGCACACACACATTTGACTCGTGAAGAGGCTACAATGGCTACCCTTTCCTTTTGTTTTACATGTTCAGCTACACGAGAACGGGACCAGCACAAACATTTGGCCGAAGCCGGGATTCGAACTCACGACCCGAGCACTGAAAGTCCAAAGCCAAAAATGAGGGAAGGAAAAAAGTATCAATTTTGTGACCGACAATTGAGCATATTGTAAACTATATATATTTCAGAGAATAATGAAAACAACGACGATAGACACACACACACACACACACACACACACACACACACACACACACACACACACACACACACACACACACACCTGTGCCTGTGAGCGGTGAAAAAGACAGAGGGTTATGGAAGATGACGTTCTCGGTTTTCGCTGGTCCTGTATTGTCCGTCAAGTTGTGTGAAGACGGCCTCTTGCCGCTGTCCCGTTTGCGCCTGTACAATAAAACAAAACGACTTGACCTAGTAACAGTTTCCAAGATAATATGTTAGCAGTATTCTTTCTGGTGAACACGACACAAAATAGAAACAAATCAGAATGTAGTGTCTGAAAAATTTTACGTCGCCGTAAATGATAAACTTTTTGTATATCAACTGTCATCACTTCTAGATTTTATAAAAATCACCACAGCTATATTTAGGAGAAGGAGGGAATATTCGGACTTGAGGACAAGAAGATGGTGGGTGGGTGTTTGGGAGATTAACGTCCTTTTCCGCCACGTAAGGGTGATATCTAAGACGGGGCAACGCGAAAAAGGCCAGAACAAAAGTATTTGGCCCCAGCCGGGATTTCAATTCACGATCCGAACACTGAAAGTCCAACGCTCTATCACTCGGCTATCGCGGCTCACCAAGACAAGAAGAACGCCAATGAAAAGAAGAAGAAGAAGAGTGCTTCAAGTCGTGGTGATGGTCAGATTCATATTGACTACACAAAAGTGTGTCTGTTTACCTCATGAGGAAAACAATGATGATTATGACGATGGCCAGCAACACCAAACATCCAACAACTGCACCAACGATCGTCGGCAGGTTATCGGTATCTCCAGCAGATGATTCAGAATTAGCCATCAGTGCTGCAAACAATTGTGTTCCTTGTACCACTTCTTAAAACGCCAGAGAACACAACATATCACGCAAGATATCTTAGTGCGTGATTACGTGTACATTAAAAACAAAACATGTTTCACAAGTTCTCGTGTCAACGCTTAGCACACCAAACGTGATTTGCCCGTGACCATTCCAACAATACAAACCGAAGTTTGAACATACAAACATTATTCCTAAAATACACCTTCAAAACTTTTCTGATGCTCAATTATAAATATTTACCACACTTCGGTTCAACGAAACCAGTCTCACAGCCCTGTTCACACTCTCCGTTGTCTGCGTTGCACGTGCTGTTGCCTTTACATTGTCCACACGCGGACACACAGCCAGCACCGTAGAAACCACTGCCACATGCTGATTAGAAATTAAACATTACTTCTCAAGTAGCTATCAAGTCAAATTCTGAGTATTTATATGTGTAGAGGCACCCTTCACAATGTTATGTGTCCAGAAAATTAATTATGCCAAAGTGTCACGCGTTTATTGTCTCAAGGTTTATGCATCAGTCAATCTATTTTGAGCATTGCTAACCAGGATGAATTATCATGAGATTAAAGATATCTGAAGCACAAGTGTAGTCACGTATTCCTTTACGATGTAAAGCCAGAGATAATGTTACTTCGACAAAGATCGTGTTGTTATCGGAATACCGGATAGGATGAAATGGGTGGACCGGTTGTGTCACGCTTTGCTTCCAGGTGCTTGCCCCACTTACCGAACGTAAATGATGATAAAAAAAGCACAAAGGGAAATATCTCTTTTCCCACACCACGATCGATGAATTTAATATCAAATCGCTTTCAAGTATCGATCATCGTACTTTGGTTACAGTGTGGGCCCTGCCATCCATTCTGGCATCCTTCTGGACACGCTCCGGTCACTGTGTCGCACGTGCTCCCTCCAAGACACTGTCCACACAGACTGTTGCAGCCTGGGCCGTAGGTTCCACGTTCGCATCCTGTGGAACACACACACACACACACACACACACACACACACACACACACACACACACACACACACACACACACACACACACAGAGAGAGAGAGAGAGAGAGAGAGAGATTATTGGCATCAATCTCAGGAAGCGTGAAATTAGTGTAGTATACTGTAGCTCCACCATGAAACTTAAAATACCCACGCTCAACGCAGTGTGATCCCCTCCAGCCACTCTGACATCCTGTCGGACATTCTCCTGTCTCCCTGTTGCACGTGCTGCCCTCAATACACCGTCCGCACTCACTGCTGCAGTCGGGGCCGTATGATCCCTCTCTGCAAGCTGCACAATACATCATACACTTAAATGGTAATTTTCCCCTTGATGATTGAATGCAGTTAACGCAGGAGGCACAACCAATTCAGAAATACGATTTGGGGATGCTGACCGATGCCCCGCTTGCCTACAGTCCTCGTTGCGAACGGGTCTCGAAGACGACGCCAATGAGACATAATTATGACAGATGAGGGTTTTGTCGCACCAGCCTTTTGGAATTCTCTGCCAGCACATTTAAGAAATGCGCCAACACTGTCTGTTTTTTAAGAGCAAAGTTAAAACGTTCCTCTTTTGTAAAACCTTCCATTAATTCCCTGTGTCAGTAACTAGTCAGTTTCACCAGTGTATGTCTGCCTATCGTTTGTAAAATGTGCGTAAGTGTCGATGAGTGATTGGCGCATTGAGTTTATTCTAAAGAAATGCACCCTACTAATGCCATTTATTAGTATTATTATTATCATCATTTATGAGGCTGAGCGCGCATGGGCTTACTGAACTGAACAGAAATATATTACACGATTGTGATATGAAAGTCGTTGAGACAATGTGCATGAAATACTTACGTAGCCAGAACGAAGTCACAGTCACGAAGCCAAACGCATATGAGTCTGGGCTGTATTATAATGAGTGTGTAGTCTACAAACTTACTCTCGTTGCAGTGTGATCCGTTGTATCCTGCCTGACATCCTTCCGGACATTCTCCGGACACCGTGTTGCACGTGACATTGTCTTTGCAATAGCCACACGTGCTGCATTGAGGACCGAAATATCCATCGAGACACTCTGTGGGATAAAAAACAACAAAAGAGAAACAGAAGCAAATGATAGCTTGTTCAGTAGCAGAGGAGGGGGTACCCTTACTACTACTCGTTCTAGTAAGAGAATTAACACAAAGGCAATTGTAACGGGGAATTAGACTACAAAAAATACACGTGATTACTTTTTACTATTTCTAGAGCAGAAATGAAATTGTGAACGATATTTTGGATCATTTCTTTTCTTTCTTTCTGTTCACCGACATTGATTTTTTTTTAAAGAAAACGGAAACCGCTGGGAAGTAAAGATTCATCACCATCAACATTATCATCAGTCCTTTACATTTGCTAGGGGAGCCGGGGTGGTCGAATGGTAGAGCGTTGGACTTCTAATGCTCGGGTCGTGAGTTCGATCCCGGCTGGGGCCAAATACTTGTGCTGGCTTTTTTATCGTTGCCCCGTCTTTGATATCACCCTATGTGGTGGAAAAGGACGTTAAACCCCCAAACACACACACACACTTTACATTTGCTATAAAGTGTTCGCATACCCTGACAAGACGGTGGCTTCCACTTCTCCACACATCCTGCCGGACAATGTCCCGTCACCGGACTGCACGTGGTGCTCGCAGCACACCGTCCACACTGACTGTTGCAGTCTCCGTAATAACCGGCAGCGCATCCTGCAAAATGGGTATTTGTAGTTTGTGTGCGCAGTACACGGCGCATAGGTAGCGTTTAGATCAGTCAGGCGACTCAACCGGTTGAGTGTCATATTCAAGAAATTTCAGGATCAAAATTCCGACAGTGCCAAGAGTTGTACGGGTTTTCTCCGTCTTTGAAGTCACCCTTGCCGTGGTCAGAAGACGTTAAACCTCATAACACACATCCAGCCACCCGCGACCGCGACACATGTTTTACTGGGGCGAGTTGCACTGCTCGGGTAATACACGCTATTCCGGACATAGGGAGGAACTAGCAAGGGATTAAATTTACAGGTTTTCAAGCACCTCTAGCAAAAGGCGGTGATTTGAAACGTACGTGTGTGTGTGTGTGTGTGTGTGTGTGTGTGTGTGTGTGTGTGTGTGTGTGTGTGTGTGTGTGTGTGTGTGTGTGTGTTTTCATTTGAGTGCCCTGGGGAAATTCTGACAGAGTTAGAGAAAGGAGCCCTGTATGTTCTCATCAAGCACTTGTAAGAGTACACAGTTTCACGTGTTTTGGTTGTTGGGTTTTTTTTTCTTTGCGTAACTGTTTGCCACTTACCCCAAACCTGCACTTCACAAATGTTGATCAAAAAGTAATAGTTGTCATCAATTTGAGGATTGACCTTCTCCAGCTTCACTGTCCGGCCTGTGAGTGGTGGGTCGCACTGGATGTCGATCTTGGCTGGCAACGCATCCACAGCTGTCATGTCGTCATGTGTCGGAAAGGAGTGGCACAACTGGTCATCCACCTTCAGCACGACGTCTGACATACGTCTGGGACCTGACGCGTCCTCCCCTGTCACAGGAGTGACGAGCATGATTATAGTGAACCTCGTGCATGTTGTGTGTATTAGTTCTGTTGTACCACAGTGTGTGAAAGCTTCTAAATCATATTTGTCATGTGAATTACGATGTGAGTGTTGGGAGTTGTATAGCTCTGAGTCGTTTTCTTTGGTACGGCTGCTGGTGGGCAGTAGTTTCCTGTCCACACACACACACACACACACACACACACACACACACACACACACACACCCGCACGCACGCACGCAAGCACGCACGCACGCACGCACGCACACACACACACACACACACACACACACACACACACACACACACACACACACACACTGTATGGATAAGTAATTACACACTGAAAGCATGCATATGAGTACCTGTAGTAATTCGCCAGCGTGTACAAAGAGACTAATTCAAACACTCAAAACAAAGCAAACAAAACAAAACAAACTAAAGCAAAACACTCAGACGGCAAAGACAGAAAGTCTGAAATGTTGACGACTACATGATATGAATTGTGCCAGGCCGGGGTCGCCAGAAACGTACAGCCCGAAAATGGACCAATAATTTGGCCCCCGACTTTAGCTAGAAGACAGAACTAACCTCGACTCGTACATCAGAAAATTTAACCCCAGAGCTATATTAGATCGAGGTTAGACTTCAGCCCGGGGTGAAATCTCTAACCTCGAATTTTACTTTCTATGTATACAGCAGATTGAATATACCGTCAGTCCGTTTGTACACAGTGATGTTGCTGATGGTGTAGTTCTGACCAAGGTCCACAGACCACTTTGGGCTGTGGTCCTCACCATATGACTCGGCACAGTTCTTGCTGTTCCCGCTGTCAAATAACGTACTGGTATCACCATTGACTGCCAGACATGCCACGTGGCCAGGAGCGCCAACTGATGTCAAATCGGCCAGTTTTCCGTACGCCACATTTTCTATGGATTTGATCAAATACGGAAAGTTATTGGTACTGGCGGTGCCGTGCTTTGTTTTACGTTCTACGGAAAAGTTGAATTGATGATGTTTATGATAAAATTGCCAGAAGAATTGGGGCATTGTCTATAGTCAAGATATCTCTCTTAAATCTTTCTTTCATATTTCCTTGCGCGACGTTAAGCCCTAAATAACTAACTAACTTCTTTTATATTTCTTTACTTGGTTCAGGTTTTACTAAGTGCCTTTCCAACGCTTGGGATCTTCTATTGCAGTATGCATTATCTGGCATATGATAAAAGTAATGTCTTTCGAAAGAAGACATTATTTTTCCAAAGAAAATCCAATCTGGATGTGACACGTTGTGACTGTCGTTCTGAAGTAAATCTATTTATGCAGGACAACTGTTTTTCTTATTTCTTTTCATATTTTTTTCCCGGGCGGGGGGGGGGGGAGTAAACTAAATTTTAATCGTTTTTGGTGGTGTTTTTAATGATCCTTTCATGTAAACACCGTTTGAGTCCTCACACTGACCAATGTTGCAGCTTCCATCGGGGCCACAAACATGAGTGCCTCCCTTGCATCTGTCGTTTTCTCGACATGAACAGCGTTGTCCTGGACGCGAGATTAAGGTAAAAAAAAAAATGAATACAACAAGCGAAGAGCAGACGGTGAACTAACAGACGTACAACCAGACAAAAAGAAACACGAGAGATACCAAAACCTTTCAAGTCCATCGATGTTTCAACTGACTTGTTTTTGTCTAATGTTGTCAAACAAACTTTCACATGAAGTAAGTGTCAATTCTAGTTTATTCAAGATATAAAAGCAAAGACCACGAGCACAAGTAGTCTATGCAGTGATGTACTCATGTGGGAATTAAGTGGTACACATTCATGCGTCTCTAGTCAGGATATCAAGTCGGATGTTGTAAATAGGTCACTCGGGCATCTTGCGAACCTGTTTCTCGCAAAAACCTGTTTCGCATAACAAAAGCAATAAAACTTCACAGCTCTGCGTGTGTACCGGCGACCAGACTCAAACATGAGCAATGTTTCCAAACTGTTTGTTTGTTTGTTTGTTTGTTTGTTTGTTTGCTTGTTTGTTTGTTTGTTTGTTTGTTTGTTTGTTTGTTTTGTTGTTGTTTTGGGGTTTGTTTGTTTTTTGGTGTTTTTTTTTTTTGTTGTTGTTTTTTTGGTTTTTTGGTTTTTTTTTGGGGGGGGGGTCCTTGATCATATATTTTGTATTGATTATTTCAATTAACGATTTCGGTTTCAAAATCCCGACAGAGCCAGTCTTTGCCTAGACCTTGTTTCATACCCTCGTCTTTGAAATCACCAGCCCGGTCAACAAACGCATGAAAACGCCCATCCCCTCACATGAATGACACCACTTTCATACCGCATCAGGAAACATTTGAATATTTGTATCAGTATCACAATCATCTCCTATTAACACGTGTATATACATACCAGTAACTGGTGATGGATACAAACAGAGCAGGCTCCATAAAGCTAGGACAGACACACGATGTACACAGCTTGTCCTTCGATTCGTCATCGTGGCAACTAAAACCTAATTATTAGGTAGAAGGGAACACACTCAGACAATACAATACTCACACAATATGCAAAGATTGTGTACACAGTATGTGTGCACGAAGTGAGTGTGTGCAACAGTCCAGTAAGTCGCAGCTTCTGCCTTGTCAAAACAGAGGAGCGTACACAGCCAACAATAAAATAAAAGAAACTAACTTACTGTTTTAATGGAAAACCGCTTTTGTAGCCAGATAACTGAATCAGTCACAGCAGCGTTAACTGTCCGAAGTACTAGAAAATCTTTCACGGGCTCGTTCGAGTAATTAGATTATTCTTTCTCAGCCCGACTGTTGAGTCCAGGTTAGGTCAGACAGCATGTATTAGGTACGTTGGATCTGATCTCCTGCAAAGCATAGCATTTCTTACCAGTCAGGGTAGAACTGCATCAATCTGAGCAGAATTCATAAAGCGAATGACGGAGACTCAAACACAGCGCGCCTTTGTGTCCTTATCACGGTGACTTCAACAGCTTCAAACAGCAGGGGGTTTGGTAGATGCACGCGTGAATCGGCCCAGTCATTCTCAACCAGGAAGTTAATTCTCTCTCTCTCTCTCTCTCTGGTTGTCGGCTGATTGAGAGGAAACAGACAAGAGACTCTTGGCCTAATCTTTAGTCTAGACAATACGGCTAGTTTCATTCGAGATATTTTTCAAGTGAATTGAAAACAATCACACACCATACATGCAGGAAAAAAGGGCTGACGTGGCACTAAGGGAATGAGCCCCCCCAGCCCCACCCCCACCCCCTTGGGGAGTGGGGGGGGGGCAGTTTCACTTACCAAAGTAACTATAAGCGAACTATAAGTAAAACCTTAGAACTTTGCTTGAGGCAATTTAGCCAATGGCTTAATTGTGTGTAAGCTTTATTTATACTTCTCAAGAACGTCAAAGAAATGAAACGAATAACCGCAAATCGTTCTTTATCTCCAGATCACCAGAACTTTTATTACTAAGTATAAACACTTAAACATGGATGCGAATGCAATGTATACTACTGTGTTTACCCTTCACTTTAGCCCGCATACACAGCAGGCCTCGCTGAAAGTGTTTTACCAAAGAAATAAATATGCAAATCATTTTCTTCGTACCAGTTCACCTGTGAACGCCAACTGACTATAACACGTGACTGCCGCACACCAGGGAGTGAGGCGATATTTAAAGTCTATGCGTTAGTCAGGCATACAGCAACGCTGTGGAAATCATTTCATCGAATGCGTTTAGTCCGTGCATCAGAATCAGACACTTAGGACACAGTGTAACACCTGAAACCATTGTGGTGACTCTTGTTGGCGTAAATGTTGTTCTACATACGTAGGAGATTCAGTACAAGATTGCTACATTAGCCTTCCGTCATTTTGAACAATCACTTCCCCCAGTACTTTTCTGATAAGCTCACCACGTACGAAACATCCCGCACTCTCCGCTCATCCTCAGAAAAGCTACTTAAGGTTCCCCCCGGGTCAGCCTCAAAACATTTGGCCAACGTTCTTTCAGTTATAGTGTAACACCCCCCACCCCCACCCCCACCCCCTTCGGAACTCCTTGCCATCTTCTCTGAGAAACATCCCTTCCCTCCTACAGTTTAAAGCACAACTCAAAACACATCTTTTCAAACTAGCTTTTAATCTTTAAGTTTAAACTCCACCGCCTGTATCGATGTATATAAATGTGTGCATGTGAATGTTGTGTGTATGCGTGAGCAAAAAGCGCATTGAGTGCTTTTCTAAGCAGAACTCCGCGCTCTACAAGTGTTGTATATTATAAGAAGAGTACCGCGTACTGAGCAGACTACGTTATCTGGTAGCGGACTGAACACCAACTAGACAGCGCTTACTGGTGGCTATACAGCAACAAGGGTGACATAACTTTGTCGCTAGGCGTGTAGTACAGGTAGGGAAGCGTTAAGCGCACGGTTACACGACTGCCGGTCTGCATGTTGCCGTACTCGCTGCCTGCTGGCGGGCAACGGTTTTGGCGCACACGCAGCCAGCGGCGTTGCAAGGTTTGGACAGTGATTGGTCAGTTGGCTGTACGGGCTGCCTGTGGCTAGCTGGCTGCCAGGAAAAAATAGAACGGCTTTCTCTTCCCGCGCCGGCAGCGGCAAGGGGGATTAGCCAGCTGGCAGCCAGCGATTTAATTTGGGTTGCCAGCGTTACCAGCCCTGCAAGTACCAATCCTGGCAACGTGTAGCAGGCTAGCAGCGGCCCTTAGGCTAAAGACAACCATATTTCTCTCTAGCCACAACGGCACGAAAAGAACCGCAAAGGCCGAAAGCAGCATCTACAATGCATTTGCAAAACAGCTGTAGAGCATTGAAAGCGACAGTTTTCCCCATCAGGGTGGGTGGGTGGACGGGTGTTTGGGGGTTTAACGTCCTTTTCCATCGCATACGGGTGATATGAAAGATGGGGCAACGACGAAAAAGCCAGCACAAATATTTGGCCCCAGCCGGGATTCGAACTCACGACCCGAGCATTAGAAGTCCAACTCTCTACCATTCGACCACCCCGGCTCCTCTTTTCCCCATCAAAATTCTTTTTTTTTTTCTTCTGTTTTTAGGACATACACATACACATGCCACACACATTTACAGACAACAGACCCTACGTAGATGGACATCGCGATAACGCAGCGGGTCAGAACAAACATACAACAAATTACACACACACACACACACACACACACACACACACACACACACACACACACACACACACACACACACACACACACACACACACACACACACACACACACACACACACACATAGATCCAAACAGCAATCCAAACAGTAACAATACTAATAACAGTGTAAAGAAAGGGAAAAAAAAAACGGAAAAAAACACCATTCACTCACTACATACACAAACATTCCACCTGAGTAGTACAGTGTATCACAGTACATCACTTGATGATGCTCATCAAGGGAAGCAACTTGCCTTGTACTAATTAACGCAAATGCAGTTATGTCGCACACAGGTTTCCCCATCAAAAATCCATTACGAACAGAGAGACTTTAAGAAACAAGGAAGATAAAATAACATGATCGTAAGGTTTTGTGTGGAACGCTCGTAGCAAATAACCCGGTTGCTGAATACTCTCGAAAAAGGGCTACATGCTGAACACCGTACTAGTTTGTGTCGTCTGTGTTCACCTTCTCATTGCTGATATGTCAAACGGTTGGCTGGTTGGTTGTGTAGTGTTTAACGCCTCCGACTCGTGTGTGATTGTAACCTGTCTGAATTACCGTCAGTGTGTTTGTGTGTGTGTGTGTGTGTGTGTGTGTGTGTGTGTGTGTGTGTGTGTGTGTGTGTGTGTGTGTGTGTGTGTGTGTGTGTGTGTGTGTGTGTGTGTGTGTGCTATGTATATACTATATGTATATTTGTCACATTTGTCATGACGGAATTTGTGACTGTCCAATATTTGCTCTCTCCGTTCCGGCCTTTAGGCTCTGTCTCCGTTTTCAAAACCCAAAAGCTTTCTGCCTTCTGGCTTCAGTTTTTACCGGTATTATAAATTACCCAGTCTGGTACGACCGGTTTGGTACAAACAGCGCCCCAGAGTACAGAAGCTCAGCCATTTCAAGTGAGTTCACGCTCCGGCGCACTCCGCGAAGCAGATTTATGTGTTATGACCCTCGGTACGATGACGCTAGACCCACACTAAACGGATGAGTATCAAATAAT
>JACVVK020000212.1:770000-775000 GCA_018292915.2 Batillaria attramentaria | reverse complement strand
CACATCTAAAGTTATTGTTGAAATTTGAAATTTGAAATATGTCATCACAAATTGCATACACATACTCCTCGATAGAATTATCATTTCTTTTTTTTAAATAGCGCACCTATACAAAAAGAAGGAATATTCCTGACTGACCTGCACTGTACAATGACTGGGGGCTCCTTGCCGTGTGTCCGTGTGTTGTCCAAAGCTTCGACCAGATGCAGCAAGTGTGCGGTGTTTGCCGGCACTTCGCCTGTCCAGTCTTCATAACGCAGCACGCGAACATCACGTGGTCCCGTGGTGCCCTGGACAACAGATTACCCATACGGTGCATCCCTCTTAAACAAACTTAAGTATTGCTAGATTAGGAAGATTCAAACGAAATCAACTTCTGGGCGGGAGAGTCCTTTGGTATACACAGCCATCCATGTATTGGTGTGCACGTATGTTCATCATTTCTGCAGCCTCCTGCCAAGCAAGATCGGGCAAATTGACATGCCTTGGAAAATCATAAGAAAATCATAAAATCGAGAGGATGGGATGGGTGTTTGGGGGTTTTAACGTCCTTTTCCATCACATACGGGTGATATCAAAGACGAGGCAACGATGAAAAAGCCAGCACAAATATTTGGCCCAAGCCGGGATACGAACACAAGACCCGAGAACTGGAAGTCCAACGCTCTACCATTCGGCCACCCCGGCTCCCCCCACAAAATCGAGATATTAGAAGCTGACTTGCAAATAACAAGAGGCAATTAAACAGATCGGTTACATACTGATTGCCTAGATCATCAGAACCCTGACCATTGATTTAAGACAACGATTTTATTCGAACATCACATGACACATAAAACATCCTTCCTAAATCTACAATTGATAATAAAATATCATCTTTGTAGACTCATCCGAGTAAAATGAAAACTATATTTGTCTCCTTTCTTCAATGAAATCATAACTTAGTTTACCTCTTTCTCCAGTTGGACCGTGTAGGACGTGATGTTATCGCCAATCTGGGACGTAACCTGATGTCGGATCATGTAAGGGCCCTTAGTTATTGTCTCCCCTTGCGAGCGGGGCCAGTACCAGCAATAGGGCTGCAAAACAGAAAGTTTGTCCCGTTATTCCAATCTCTGACGTTGTCATAACACAGGTCTTTCGATAACGTTTCTCACGTAATTACGTATCATAGGTCAATGTCTTGTATAAATCTCGGTAATCAGGTACTTTAAGCTTGAAATGTTTGAAATAGGGAAGTCATGATTGTGCAAAATATACCTGCAAGAATCTTGCAGACACCTACGTTATACTCTCATTTCATTTTATAAGTGCAGTCAGTTTTCTTATCTGGCTGCCAAAAAGATGAAGAAGAGCAAGAATTTTTCAATATCACGCCCCGTCCCATGCCACTGAAGAGACAGCCGCTGCATTGACGGCATCCAGATCAAACACATATGTATGGGACTTTTTAACCAGTTTCATGCGTGTTTTACACTCAATTTCAACAGATCTTACTGTCACTTGCGCCTCTTCGTCCTTGGATGCAAGAGAAACAATGGTCTTCACGCCGTCTCCATACACCATGCGCCAGAAGTCGATCAGTGTGTTGGGCAGTGGAAGCTGTGTCAGGATTGTACCTCGCTCCTGCCAGAAAGTCTGCAGGACAATGTAGAAATGATGCAAAATTATGATACTGTGAATCCATCCTAAAATGCATTTGTGGTGGGTCCCCAAAAAAGGAGGACAAAGTCGCTCAGCCGCTATTGAGAAAATTGAAAAAGAAACCCGGTGGGGAGTCAATGGTGGCGACATTGGGATTGTTTTGTAAACTCTCGGTTCCCTAAACAACTAACATAACTTCTGTGGAAGTTTTAAGGCCTGGTGTAGCTGATAAAACATGTTAAAAATGAGCACATGATACAACCACGCTGTGCCGGCATGATTCCCATGTCGCACTTTACAAGTCATTTTTTCAATGTGGTAACTTTTCAACAGCAAGTTTTCAAAAAACATATCTCAGGCCTACACCGTGCGTCCAAACCCTCCCCCCCCCCCCCCCCTGGTCTCCCCCCCCCCCAACCACCCCAAACAAATTCATTAATAACTCTATATGCCTAAAATCACCCTCTGTTCCCTCTTTTGTAGGGTTCCATCACATGTATACTACGGACAAATAAGTTTCGAACACTAGGAATGTATTGACCACCAGCTTTGCCGGGGACAAATGGAGGCAGAAGAAGACCGCTGGTTTTCTGTGTTGCATTTCTTATGCAAATGATGACAACGATTAAACTTACAGAGAAGTATACAGCATTGGTGTACTGGTTACCACCTGGTATGTTCTCCGTCAGGTAAACCAGGTGACCATCAGCTGTAACAATCAAGCTGGTACGTGTATTACGAGTAAAAGAACAGAACAAAAAGGGCTGCACATCAACATGCAACGTTGTAATCCGTACAGGGAGTTGAACAGTGTGAAGAAAATAATCGTATCGTTTCCCCGGTATGCGTTCGAAGCAAAAGCGGTTTCCTTATTACAATACCAAGGACTATAAGGTTATCATTCAAGCAGATAGTTTACCACGACTCTTTTTACTCTTGTTACCCCACAAACAAGTCTGGCTGTTTATAACTGCATGTTATGTCAATTATTTCTCCATGAAGTCCGGGGAAACAATCATATTTCCAGTGTCTAATATCAATTTATAACGCACGAGGCAAGGCGTCCGGGTTTCGGTTTTTGGTGATGTTCGCATCCTCTTCAGCAAAGACGTGGGTCTGCTCTGCTGCCGCCAACGTTCGCATCTGTAACATCGTCTGTGGAAAGCAAGTGTTAGACATGTTACACGCAGGCCTGTCACAGTCACAGGCTGGCACTGAGCCAACAAAAGGCTACAGGCAGGGGGAAACACAAGGCGTCTGTTACAGTGTTGCAGGCACTCTTTTTCCGGCAGAGCTGCTGGACGTTTCAATTCAAGTCAGCGGGCCAGCAGACGTCTGTGTATTGCATTCAGAGCTGTACTAAAATAATGCAACTGTTTCTGATGAAAAGAAAAAAACTAGTTGTCTTCTCAGAAGCCTACAAATCTTAGAATAATTTTGTCCAAGTCATATACGTGGTGGAAAAGGACTTTAAACTCCCAGACACCCATCCCACTCTCCAAATCAAACGCCAATTTACAGTTTAAGCACGCCGGTGACCGGTAATTAGTGTCTTGACAATGCATGTTCAGTCATTTAATACACACGTTCAGCTTATCCTCAGTCGATTACTTACTTTAAACTCCTTGTCAATGCCTGTGTCAGGGTTGAGGATGCTGACTGGCTGAGGGAAAGAAGAAGCGAACTCCCCAACAGATTTGAACGTGTCCCTTGCCGTGTATGCCTCCAGCAAAGCTTTGTGCAGAAACAAGAACTGTTCCTGTGGACGGAAGTTCGAAGTCAAATGTTAGCAAGCCTCTTTTGCCAACTTGTGGCATTATCACTATTAAAGTTTTTGGTACGCACTGCCTGTAGTTTGTTACATTTCTTTTATTTTTCAGTCGCAGCCGAAGTGTATGAAAATGCCTGAACTGAAATTGCTGTGAAACATTTTAATCATGCAAACGTTTTTCTTTCACCTCTGGGGATTGCCGAATGGTAGAGCGTTGGACTGCTCGGGTCGTGAGTTCGAATCCCGACTGGGGCCATATATTTGTGCTGGCCTTTTTCTCGTTGCCTCGTCTTTGATATCACCCATTCGTGGTGGAAAAGGACGTTAAACTCCCAAACAGCCACCCCCACCTCCTTTCACTTCTGTTTCGGCTTCAGGAGAACAGATGCCGTGGTTTTGTCCTGTTTTTCATGCGTATCGTTTGCTATTTATTGTTTTTGTAATGCACATTGTTCAAACGTTAACTTTTATTTGAGTTGGTTTTTACACTACAGTCGACCGATGAGAAAGAAGCACGTAACTTACTGGCGCCTGAACCATCCAACATCTCTCATCGCGCATGCGCGTGACCAGGCCGGCGACATCAACCTCTCCCTCCTTTACTGCCATTTGGAAGCCAAGATCAAGGCCAATGAAAGATCCTGTTCGACCTACCCCAGCACTGAGATCACAGACGCAGTAGTCGTTATTATAACACGTCAGATTAACTCTACAGAAAGTACGAGTCTGGGACAAGTTTTGCGTAAGCACGTATAAACAAGAATCACGCCATGAGCCTGAGGGCCCCACGTGGTGCCCGGATGCAATTCCAAGGGGCGCCTTCCAGTTTTTCCAAGAGTTGCCCATGGGTTAGACCATGTGGGCTCCGCAAGGGCAGCCTGAAACTGGTTGGCTGGGAAGACTTCGTTGAAACATACTGCAGACTCCTTATTGAACGTACGATACTACCACGCACCAACACCACATCCTCACACACACACACACACACACACACACACACACACACACACACACACACACACACACACACACACACACACACACTACTTCCAGGTAATATAAGCGTCCAGTTAATTCTGTATCTGCGCTGTGTACCTGCAGTGAACAAGAAGTGGTACCGTGGAGCGTGCAGTACGTGCCATCACGAAGCGCCAGAACATAATGAGGGAGGTGGTGGTCGGAGCGTCGTGGTCTGGCCAGGAGATGTAATGATACTGAGCGACCTCTCTCTCCTCACGTGTCTACAAATACAATAGATGATATATTTTCATTCAAATTATTGCGCGACGTATAGACCTAAATTACTAACTAACTCAAATAATAATAATAATAATAATGGGTATTTCAGGGACGCCCTCCCTCCCGCAGGAGGTCAGGGCGCCTTACAGTCAACACGCACTCACACAGAAACGGAAACACACGCAACATTCCTTCACACATACAGTTAACTACAAACACATAGTGTGCAGCATCATACACGGCCTCCGCTGCCCCCGGGCACACACACACACACACACACACACACACACACACACACACACACACACACACACACACACACACACACACACACACACACACACAC
>JACVVK020000212.1:750000-765000 GCA_018292915.2 Batillaria attramentaria | reverse complement strand
CCATGTAAACTCTCGACTACTTCCGTTGTTCTGGGTGTCACTTTGATAATCCAAATTCTGATTATGCGTATTCTACGAAGCGCTTGTTTGATACACGCAGCACCGACAACGATTTCAGAAAAATCATATTCAAGATAGCTATTCCAAATATGCCAGATACATGGCTGGATGGAGGCAAATCTGTTCTTCTTGTAGTTGACATCCAGGTTGGACACGTTACGAGGAAGATCCGCTCCAGGTGCAAGTCTCTGTCAATAAAATAAAAAAGCACAAGAAAATAGAAAAACAGAGAATGCACGAGTTTCGTAAAAGGAATACGTAAAACCTTTGATATTATGATTTGAAATTATACTATGATATTTGTCTGCTGATATCCTATTCATCGCATGAATTACTTTTTTGTGGAGGTCTTATTTTACAATTGTCTGAATCAGACTGGAATAGAAATTAACTGAAAATAGGCGTATCGGTTTAAAAAAAATCCTGGCTGGTCACACTTACCATGCCATTCAAGATCGTTTTATTTGAGGACTGGATAAGCTCATAACAGCAACACGGGCCGGTGGTTTCATTAGCAATTACCCGTACCTGGAACGTGGCACGAAGTTCTCCCGAGGCCAGTCTGTCCACAAGATATCTCTGAACATTGTCCAGCTCCGGTCGGGTGGCCTTGAAGCTGGCGTACACGTCGTCTTCGTTCTGATACACGTGAAACGCGTCCACTGAAGCGGCATCGCTTTTCACCTCATGGTGCTCGGTTGTTCTGGCTGCAACGGGTGGGGAACCCGCTGGGTGTTCATTCGACGCTGGCGTCTGCTGAGGCTGGTTCATGTAGACGTGACCTGAGTCACTGGTGTTTGTCTTGGGTGGTGTAAAGGGCGTCGGCTTCACAGCGACGCTTGGCTTCACTGTTTTCTGACCCGTGGGCACTATATTATATAGTTTAAATATATATAGGTTAGATAGATACACTGATTCTGACCTGCTGAGACAAGTCATACAAAGCAGAATAGATTTAGAATGGGTCAGATGACATAATATTGAAATGTACGGCATTATTGATAACTTCCGTTGAACTGCCCAACCAGGACTCGCCAGTTTAATTTAGAATTGTGTGTTGACATTACAAACTTCTTCTTTTTTTTAATTACAGTGTCTGTACCACAGTGTTGTAGAGATCGCGAAAAGTCACTGCATTTCGATGGAAATTTCTAGACCATCCCAGAACATGCGAGTGCAGTAACGTCAGCAGATTACGTAACCTCGGAAAGATTCCGTACTTGCCAGTATGTTACAGAATGTTCTAGATCTGACCTGTTAGTATATAAGCAGCGCTGCACAGCGTTCTGGGTTCTTCCTCTTTCATGAGTTTGTTCTTGCGCATCTTCTGTTAATAAAGTATTGGAGTTCCAGCCTGTTGTATCCCGTGTCTTCTCTGCGAGTGCACCGAGAGAGCGACATAGCAGGAGAAAAATACAACACACAGTCTGTGCAATCAAAGTTGTTAGATCCAGTTAGTGCGTGTGTGATGAGAGTGTGCTTTGTCCACGCGTGTACCTTTCAGTACAACTGGTGCGAAGGAAAGAGGGCTGTTCTGAAGATCAACCTCCTCTACTCTGGGCGTGTCTTCGCTTTCTTTCGTGTCGTCTTTAGGGGAAGTCGTCTTGTTTGTTTTGCGCTTTCTTCTGATGTACAGAAAAGCACGCGGGTTAGAAATATTGACATATCCATGCGTTATTTCAGCAGGATTTGTTGTTGTTCGTGTTGTTGTTTTACGGCGTATAGCTTTTAACAGTCGAATATACGCCGCGTGCTACATCAAAATAGCAGTAGAACAACGTTGAGCAACAAAAACCAGAAACTGTCAACATAATCATATTCATTTGCTACAAGTCATAGAGGTTGTAGAGTTCGGTGGGGAGGGGAAAAGTATCTCTCTCCAGTTCGATGTACATGAACAAAGACAAGGTATTGAAAAGTAATTTATCACGACACTTATCATGATGACGGCGACAAGAGCATTTAACGTGACTTACAGTTGACACCACAGATGTAAAAATAAGTCACCTTATGACAAAAACGATGACGACTAAGGCGATGACGAGCAATACGAGACCTCCGACAGCCGAACCAACGACGACAGACAGATCAGGTCCACCCTCTCCTGCTGAAGCTTCAGCTGTGAGGCTCGGTGCTTCAAATGAGGGAAATACCATTTGTTGTATTGTAATATTCTTCCGTTTTCGCCAAATGTGAAGGAGAGGCATACTCTCTCTCTCTCTCTCTCTCTCTCTCTCTCTCTCTCTCTCTCTCTCACACACACACACACACACACACACACACACATACACACACACACGGAGAGAGGGACAGACAGACGGACAGAGCAACCTTGCGTTGTCAGTGTGCTTGTGCTTCCACCAGAACACTGCATGCATTCTTCATTACAATAGGGTCCGGAAAAGTCGTCGTTGCAACCGTTTTCACAGACACCCGTTGTTCCGTTGCACGCGTTGTCTCTACAGTTCCCACATGTAAATGTGCAGTTTGCGCCGTAATTGCCAGTGGCGCAAGCTGAAATGTAAAGCACTACCATTGTAATCCACAGTATTGCCTTGCGGCTTCAGCCAGATTTAAAATATTACGTCTTTGTCAGTACTAGGTTCACAAATCGTTCTGAGCTGTTTTGGTAGTGTCTGAACTCGTTCCACTTAGACACCTGCACAGTGGCAGCATCTCAAAGGCTGGCATCGAGCTAACAGGAGGGTACACGTGACGCCAAAATAAGAAGGAATCAGATAATGCGGCCACGGATCCGCTGAGCAGAAGTGTTTGAATGTTCACCGGCCAACAGGCCGTACACGGCAGTGATATTCAGAGCTGCACTGGTCATGGATAGATAGTCTAAGGCAATTTCGACAAGTGCAACTGTTCCCAAGCATAAGTTGGTTCCTGTCAATCCTAGTACACATGAAATATGAGTATTTATTGGACATTTATTACAATGATGTCATTGTAATGGTCAACGGTAATTTGTTAAATCTGTCACACCTGTGTAATGGTATGTCTATAACACTGGGCACTCACTCTGGTTACAGTATGATCCCTGCCATCCACTCTGACATCCTGTCGGACATTCTCCTGTCTCCGTGTTGCACGTGCTGCCCTCAATACACTGTCCACACTCATTGCTGCAATTTTGGCCGTAAGTGCCGTTGCCGCAAGCTAGTCAGTTTATTTTACAGTAGGAAATAAGAAAAAAAAAAACATAAATGGTTCAAACTACAATTAGACGACGATAGAAAATGCAAATTTCTACCAATTTTTTTTCCAGTTTGCCTTTTCCAAGGACAAGATGTAAAATAACAAACACACAAAGAGCGCTGTTGTTTTCATTTTGTGGGGACCATACGCGTGACGTGCCTCCTTCATGTTGTGAGCCTTTGGGGTTTCTGGGTAGTTCTAACAGGCTGCCATACTTTTCTGTTTTAGTTACAGCTAGAAACTACATGTATTAGTCTGAATGTACCTTTCCAGTGCTAACGTTATAATGTGTACGTTATTTACCGATAAAAATAATACTCCATGCACACCAGACTTTTTAACCAGAGTCTGGCAGAGATAGAATAAACTCTGAACCTGTAGAAAAGTAAAGGACAGCTTACTCTGTTTGCAGAACGGCCCATGATACCCTGCTTGACATCCTTCTGGACACTCTCCTGTTACATTGTTACACGTACTGTTGTTCTTGCAGTTTCCACACAGTTCAGCACATTGTGACCCATAACGGCCGTCAGCACATTCTGACGGAAAAAAAACAAGCAGCGGCAGTTGTTTTGTGTTTGTCTCAGTTTTCCAGTCTGATGTTTCGGATCGCCTGATTAAAGACAGATCGTGCCTAAATCGTGCGCCTTGTTATGCATAAGTAGTGCAAATTGAAAGGACTCAATCGATGTTTCTATTAGAGAGTGGTGTCACACGGTGAACACTGGCATGAGTATAAGGTTTCCGAAGCTCTGTGAAAATACCTTGACAAAGTGGCGGCTTCCAGTTCCATCCTGCTTCACACCCCGCCGTACACTCTCCTGTCACCGGACTGCACGTGCCACCCAGACACTGTCCACACGGTCCGCAGTAAACACCGTAGTAACCAGATGCACACCCTGGAATATGCGGATTTTTTAACACAAAAACATGAAATTATGTTTTAAAATCTGAGAATATTTCGTGCAATTCTCATTCGTATTCATTTATTGTTTACATCTCAAGAAACTGCAGTTTACTAGATCCGTACCATCTGATCTGATTATCATCAGAGCCCAGTGCATGCTGGCGTCAGAGGAAACCTGCTGGCAAGTGACGTCACAGTTGTTGAGGTCTTAGGTAATGGAAAATCCTATCTCACACAGTAGCTAGAGAGCTCGGGCCAAGTTCATCACTACGGCGATACTACGAACGTGCACAGGTTCGAGGGATCAAAAGACGTAGCCAGTAGGCCAGTACCGGCAGCAGCTAGTCCAACCAAACTAACAAAAGAACAGCGGCAAGGTTGACACTGGGGGAGAGAGCGGGTTTGTGGGACGAAGGACGTTTTCAGGTTTCACATTCCTTAGAAATCTACCGAGTGTCCACCGTTCATCACCTGTGGTCAAGATGACATCTCTGACGGTGGAGTTCTGGGAAAACAGAATTGTCGATTCGGACCTGCCGTAATCTGAACCGAATAATTGAAATGAACAGAAGTGCATACCCCACACTTGTACTTCGCAGACGCTGATGATGTGTGTTTGGTAGTTATCAGTTTTGTCGGTGTTGACTTTCCGCAGCGTGATGTATCGCCCAGTGAGGGGCGCGTCACAGTTTACTTGTAACACCAAATGTAACCACCCTGAAGCTGACAAGTCCTGGTGTGTTGGGAATCTGTAGCAAAGCTGATCGTCCACCATCACATCAATATCCGCCATGCGGGTCGGCCCTGTTACATTGAAAACACTATTCAGATTGAAAGGTTTATACAAACGTTTCATCCTCCAAACTTAATTTAATATTTTAATAATATACAGTAATTAACTTACTATCTAAGTTCATGAGAGAAGCAAAGTCAAACCGTTCAACTGTGATCAGTGCTGGAAGATGCTAGCAAAGGAAAGTCACGTTTTAGACTGTTTACTAAGTTAACACTACCTCAATTACCAGAATAAGTACTTACAGTTTGTCCGTCTGTATATTGTTATGCTTGTGATAGTGTAGTTCTGACTTAAGTCCACCTTCCACCAGGCATAGTAATCACCAAGTTTGGATTCCCAAGCCGGGCACTCCGCGCCATTAGCGGGTGGTAGAGTTATTCCGTCGACAGGCCTACAGGTTGAATCCGGAAATTGTTCTGATGAGTTGTACGCAGGTCTTCCAAGAGCCACATTTTCTGTAAACGGGTATCAACATCTAATTAAGAGAGATACGTTTTTTTTTTTTTTGGTCATGTCTGTTATTCAACTGAACATTGGCCGGTAGTCTACTGCATTTATCAGGGACAGGCCCTGGTGTATCATACACACCAGTTTCGTGTATAATGTGAAATCAGTGATGTGAGAATGTGGAAATTTGTCAATACCTCGCTACGAATGTGATTAACAGTCTGGCGAAGACCTGGAGATAAATTGTAAATCAACAAGATGCTTACAAACTGAAAGCAAAAATTATGAATCAACAAAATACTTACCCTCTGGTAGATCTTCCAGTGGTGCTGAATTTTCACAGTTTTGTTGTTGTTGTTGTCGTTTGTAAGTTTGTTTTTGTATTGTTTGTTGTTGTTGTTTGTTTGTTTATGTGTTTCTTTTGGGATTGTTGTCAATGTTTGTTGTAGTTGTTATTTTGGTTTGGTGGTTGTTGTTGTTGTTGTTGTTGTTGTTGGTAGTGGTGTGGTGGCGTTGGCTGTCGCAGGGAACTGACGGCTTACTAGATCATAAGTGTTAATAACAACATGTTGTCAGATGGTATTATTCAAGTTGTTTCAAGTTAAGAAACGTCGCCACATCTGTTCATGTTCACTGTAACCAGTACCCCGGCCATCTACACATCACATTGCAAATACACACCATCCATCCCACCCACCGTCCTTCTAAATTTAGACGTAATAAATTGCTGACCTTTATTACAACTTCCTGCTTCAGCGCACAGTTGAGGCAAGTCACAGCCACCCGGCACAGTACAGGAACATGATTGTCCTGTCATTGAAACAGGCTGTTTTCAAAATTATCAGACTAATGCTAAATCATAGACATTTTGGCCTTCTGTATTCAAACTAGTTGGGTTTCAGTACAGTCGTTCATCATGGCAACACCAAGGACGGGGGTGGGGGTGGGGGGTTCCACGGAACGGACAAAAGAAATATGATCAATTGATGCCAGAGTAAACGCTCATCTGCAGCTGAAATTATTATTACAATTTCTAAGTAAATTCAATGTTACGGAAACGACGCACCAGCAAGACTTGTTTATTCGTGTGTCTTTGGAGTCGCTATCAAACGGATAATCCTTGACATCACAAAATGAAGGAATGCCGCACACAGCAACCGTTTCATTTTGGACTAAAGAAACTTGGCAGTCACACTTTGTATTGCTTTAGGACTGACACAGAAAGTACAACACAGGCAACAACGATATTTGATAATGATGAACAGTTAACAAGACAGACATTCATACCGTTCGCTGTTCTGGCTACAATCAACCAGATGACGACCCAGAAAACGAAGAAGTAAATACAACGTCCATTCAGTGCAGTCATGACTGCAGCAGGCAAACAACTGCCGTAGAACGGTAAGGCCTACGTATTTCTAACAAACCACACATACAAGTTCATCAAGGAAGTAAAGTTTTGCTCTTTTTGTAATGGTGGCCCGTGGGCGTTGTGTTGACCCGAAATCATGCATCGTGACCTCTAAGATAGTAAAGACATTGAAAAACACAGCACACATGTATGCATGTTGAAAATCAACATCAGTCATAAACAGCTGGGGGAGCCGGGATAGCCGAATGGTAGAGCGTAACTCGGGTCGTGAGTTCGAATCCCCGGCTGGGGCCAAATATTTGTGCTGGCCTGTTTTCTCGTTGCCCCTTCTTTCATATCACCCTTATCTGATGTTTATGTTCAATGTGGTGCTTTTGTGTATGTGTATAAGCTTGTATGTTAATAAACCTGCTTACATCTAGTTAAGAGTAGTTTTGACTTCTGGGACCATGTTAGTTTGAAACTGGTTGCATGGTTTCTTGGCTAGTGTTCTACTTGCCCCTTTCCCTCATTCAATAATACGTATTTTCTCGCATGGTGACACAAAGACAGATTCAGTAGCCCACTACAAAATTTATACTGTTCTATGTGCGTTTTCTGTGCTCCGGATAGCTTGCAGTGTATGTTCGATTGATGGCATGCACGGATGGATGAGCAGACTTTAAAACGTGAAGCCATTCATGGTAACAAGCAGTCACAACGAAGGAACGAGGACGTCCTTGTTGAAGCAGGACAAATTTGTCCTAATTGTTTGTAAAATCGAATAAGAATGCAAGCCAGGATATATATAGAGATGTGTATACTGACTTTAGAAAACGTAGAAAGCCTTGCTGGCACCGCATATTCACATAAGAGTTTAAAAAATGGGGAAATTTACATAGAACGATAAAAAAGAAACTCCTGAGAACCAGTGATCAACTTATAATTCTTGAACAAACAAAACAAAGTAGGAAACCCCAATTTTCGGGCCCTCAGTGAGCCCTCCATCAGGGGAATACAATATAAACATATAGATATTTCCGCCCATGTTTGCAATGTTAATGCGGAGTTGCTGCATGCTCTCTCTCTCTCTCTCTCTCTCTCTCTCTCTCTCTCTCTCTCTCCTTCGCCCCCCTCCGCCGCTGCTTTCTTCCAAAATGAATGCGGGTATCTCTACTCTTTATTCATTAAGTACAAACGTGCATACATCTCCGTAACACATTACAAGCAGAACGCACATAAAACAGATGGGCTGTCAAGTGCTGGGAATAGAATCATTCATTCGAAGAGATTTGAAAGACTTTTATGTACACAGACTGTAGAATGCCTCTGCCAAAGCTTATCAAGAGTAGTGTTTGCGCGAAGTGTAAGGCAAGTGAATACCTCAACTTTATCGTGGGACATTTTTAAGGCTCTAGTAACGCAAATATGGAACGTGTAGTATATGAATATGTGTTACAATATTACGATAAAAAAAGAAACTCCTGAGAACCAGTGATCAACTTATAATTCTTGAACAAACAAAACAAAGTAGGAAACCCCAATTTTCGGGCCCTCAGTGAGCCCTCCATCAGGGGAATACAATATAAACATATAGATATTTCCGCCCATGTTTGCAATGTTAATGCGGAGTTGCTGCATGCTCTCTCTCTCTCTCTCTCTCTCTCTCTCTCTCTCTCTCTCCTTCGCCCCCCTCCGCCGCTGCTTTCTTCCAAAATGAATGCGGGTATCTCTACTCTTTATTCATTAAGTACAAACGTGCATACATCTCCGTAACACATTACAAGCAGAACGCACATAAAACAGATGGGCTGTCAAGTGCTGGGAATAGAATCATTCATTCGAAGAGATTTGAAAGACTTTTATGTACACAGACTGTAGAATGCCTCTGCCAAAGCTTATCAAGAGTAGTGTTTGCGCGAAGTGTAAGGCAAGTGAATACCTCAACTTTATCGTGGGACATTTTTAAGGCTCTAGTAACGCAAATATGGAACGTGTAGTATATGAATATGTGTTACAATATTACGACCATTTTCGTCTGGTGAAAGGGATAGTTGCCAACAAGAAGAAAGGTTCAGGCTACTTAACACGAGTTTGATTGAACAAGTCCTTAATCGAGAGTCACTTCAAAACTAAACGGCTTGTTTGCATGGCACGATATTCACTTCCTGGTGCGTATTTCAGATCATAAGCTCTATTCGCCCTTGGAGAAAATGTATCGGTAAGATAATAGGCATTAATTTAGCGTTCAAACAAACACAGAAAACAAAAGGCTGGCCATTTTACACGATTTCTTTTCGCAATACCCGTTTGTTTGTTTTTACCGGTTGCCATACACTACCTAGGTTTTCTTAGAAAACGTATATGGTAGAAAAGGACGTTAAACCCCCAAACACCCACCCACCCTTCTTAGGCAACTCTGAACTTTTTTCCAGCTTAACAACCGATAAGAAATGGCCATTAGAGTTGCCATTTTCACTGTATATATCCGCAGACCAGTTTGTATATATTTACGTAAATTTCACCATAACGCTTTTTCAGCTACAAAGCAATGTGGCTCAAGGATTTGTACACTGAGGCTTCCGGTGTTTAATCAACAGTGCAATTGTATGTACTGAGGCACGTAGGCACGTAGAGAAAACTGTGTTGTAAACCTTCAGCAAACCAACCAAACGTATTGCCCACCTCGATTTTCAAAGACGTAGGTGGTACCACGCATGCATGAACACAAAATACTCAATTGTTAGAGTCCGCTTTTTTTTCACTGTGATCAAATTTTGTGTGTGTGTGTGTGTGTGTGTGTGTGTGTGTGTGTGTGCGTGCGTGCGTGCGTGCGTGCGTGCTTGTGTGTGCGTGCGTGCTTGTGTGTGTGTGTGTGTGTGTGTGTGTGTGTGTGTGTGTGTGTGTGTGTGTGTGTGTGTTCATCAAACTTCATCAAACTCAATTGTTAGAGTCCGCTTTTTTTTTTTTTTACTGTGATCAAATTGTTCTGTTTAGTGCAAGTGTGTGCGTGCGTGCGTGCGTGATTGTGTGTGCGTGCGTGCGTGCGTGCGTGCGTGCGTGCGTGTGTGTGTATGTTCATCAAACTTTCCTGATATGACGGTGAGGAAAAACACAAGATTTGATTTTTTTGTTCCAAACGCTGACTCCGGGTCACATGAAAATAAAAACCCCGCCAGGCAGCGGCCTGCTTTCGCATTACACTTAGCTCGCCGTGTACAATGGTCTTTCTTTCTTTGCCTTCGTGGGTTTAAGAATTAAACCTCTATATGTGTCTTCGTGAACTTTGAATGTGAATTTGCCGTACAGTCTGAAAAGAATGGAACGCCTTTGCACAGAGCAAACATTGCAGCAGTCTTCAGTGGCTGGAGAAAGATTCATAAGCACACGCTTCGAGGTTCAGCCAGCAACTTTATTGAATAAAAGGCAAACACACAAGCTTCCTGGTTGAGCCTTTCTCAAGTAGCTGACAACAATGTAAAGGTTTAGTAGTCTAATAAGTTTCCCCTTGTGTCGTCTCGTGATCTACACACCACAAGCGTGCAGTTCTACCAAAGGGTCGGTGTTCAAAGAGGGGGGCACAATAAACGGTACTGGAAACATTCCTGATAGGAATCAATAGGAAGGTTGTGATATCAATTATTTATACACATCATATAAACAGGAAAGGAGACGAGATAGATAGATAGATAGATAGATAGATAGATAGATAGATAGATAGATAGATAGATAGATAGATAGATAGATAGATAGATATGCACAAAACATGTGTATAGACGTTTTCCTATAATTAATCCTAAAATAAGATAATGTCTTATAAGGGTATTGCAATGACGATGTCTTATAGACATTTTGTACAAAATATGGATAATTATCATCATCATCATCATCATCATCATCGTTGTTGTTGTGGTTGTTGCAAAAAGATATCGATCTTATCTTTGACCGCAGTTCTCATTTTGACTGGTACCTACACAACTTTATTACACTACTTTGACATATATGTAACTACTTTACTCATAATATTGTGTTGTAACAGTTTTCGTAAGTTTCAGATATGTCCTTCATATTAACGTAATACACGTTGCTCGCTGTTTCAGATTTTCCTTGAAAAACTGGTCGTGAATAGACCGACGTTTCGTCAGGACGTTGTTCAAGTGGTTGAAGGCTGTCATACTGGTTTTGTCTTTGTCTGATTTCCTCATAGTCAGATCCGGCAGCCAGATCAGCAGCAGTTTCCTCAGCTGGGTCATCTGAAAACAAAATGATTTTTCGAAATCAAAGAGTTAATAGGAATCATAGTTCAGAGAAATGTATACATTAAATAGAAAAGGAAACGGTAATGACTGCGAAGTGGTTACAAGTTAAGCAAATAAAAGCGACATAAAAGGGACAGAAACCACTTAACTTTCACAAAGGACGGAACGAGTCAACGTTTCGGCTTTCGCCTTCCTCAGGACACAAACAAAAATCCCTGATTATGTTTATGATTATGTTATGTTTGTGTCCTGACAAAGGCGAAAGCCGAAACGTTGACCCGTGCCGTTCTTTGTGAAAGTTGTGGTTTCTGTCCCTTTTATTTGTATACATTAAAGTTTACAGACACAAGTATCACAGCAAGGATAATTACGAATAAAGTTCTTCTTTATACTTTACTGTCTCATTAGATAAATTTCTTTTGTGAAGACATTATCAGTAATAGGGCGAAGAAGAATCCAGAGTATCTCATATGGCATAACTGAATGTCCTAAGAGTAGGCCTAAAAATACCAAATATAGCTTGTACAAAATACAGCACTAAGCATTTTGGCCTATGAAAAATAAATGGGAAATGAGATGCTCTGAAACCTTCAGAAGTCCCCAAACCTTGAGGGTTTCTGTAAGAAGTCAGTAACTACATACAGAATCAATAACGTTGCAACAGAAACTGAATTCACCGTGGTTTTGTTCGTGTGAATTGATGGTTGCTATGTTCCGTCCCGCTGGTAGCTCTCCTGCTGACGAAGATATGTTCCGACGTTTTCTTAAGCGCCTGTGCACAAACCGTATTGTTCAGCAGTGAACAGTACTTAACACCAATTATTTGAATATAAAAACGCATGGCAACGTCAGAAACAAATGTATTCATTAACAAATCATAGTGGTTGTAGAGTTTGGTGGGGAGGGTAAAAAAATGATTGTCTCCAGTTCGATGTACATGAGCAAAGACAAGGTACTGGATAGTGGCTACAAAAATGTAAAAAGATGACGGCAATGATGACGCTTCTCATGATGACGGCGACAAAACCATTTAACGTGACATACAGTTGATACCACAGATGTAAAAATAATTCACCTTATGACGAAAACGATGACGACTAGGATGATGACGAGCAATGCGAAACCCCCGACAGCCAGACCAACGATGACAGGCAGATCAGGTCCACCCTCTCCTGCTGAAGCTTCAGCTGTGGGGCTCCGTGCTTCAAATGAGGGAAATACCATTTGTTCTATACATTGTATTTTTCAGTTCTCTCTCTCTCTCTCTCTCTCTCTCTCTCTCTCTCTCTCTCTCTCTCTCTCTCTCTCTCTGGGAGCCGGGATTGCCGAAAGGACTTTCAATGCTCGGGTCGTGAGTTCGGATCCCAGCTGGGGCTTAATATTTGTGCTGGCCTTTTACTCGTTGACCCCGTCTTACATGGTGGTAAAGGACGTCAAACTCATAAACAACTACCGACGACCAACTGTCACACACACACACACACACACACACACACACACACACACACACACACACACATACACACACACACGGAGAGAGGGACAGACAGACGGACAGAGCAACCTTGCGTTGTCGGTATGCTTGTGCTTCCACCAGAACACTGCATGCATTCTTCATTACAATAGGGTCCGGAAAAGTCGTCGTTGCAACCGTTTTCACAGACACCCGTTGTTCCCTTACATGCGTTGTCTCTACAGTTCCCACATGTAAATCTGCAGTTTGCGCCGTAATTGCCAGTGGCGCAAGCTGAAATGTAAAGCACTACCATTGTAATCCAAAGAACATACAGTGTTGTATTGCGGCTTCGGCTTGTTTTAAAATAATAAGTCTGTGTCAGTACTATGCTCGCAAACCGTTCTTAGCTCTTTCGGTAGTGTATGAAATCGCACCACTTTGCCGTACAGTGGCAGCATCTGAAAGGCTGACACCGAGCCAACAGAAGGGTACACGTTGAATTGAACTGATGTGAAAATGCTTTGTTTATCCCCAAAAGAGCTTACTCTTCTGGCAGTACGGCCCATGATAACCTGCTTGACATCCTTCTGGGCACTCTCCTGTCACGTTGTTACACGTGGTGTTGTTCTTACAGCTTCCACACAGTTCAGCACATCGTGACCCATAGCGGCCATCAGCACATTCTGGAAAAAACAAACATAAAGCAGCGGCAGTTAATCCTTGTTAGTCACATGTTTTCCTGTCGGATGTGTCGGATCGCCTGATTAAAGATAGACCGTGCCTAAGTCGTGCGCCTTATTATGCATTATAGGTAGTGCAAATTGAAAGGAGTCAATCGGTTCTTTTGTTAGAGAGTGGCATCACACGGTCAACACTGGCACAAGGCTTCCGAAGCTCTGTGAAAATACCTTGACAAAGTGGCGGCTTCCATTCTGCTTCACACCCCGCCGTACACTCTCCTGTCACCGGACTGCACGTGCCACCCAGACACTGTCCACACGGTCCGCAGTCAACACCGTAGTAACCAGATGCACACGCTGGAACATTTGAAATAATTTCTTGCATAACAAAATTCTTACCC
Organism: Batillaria attramentaria; assembly: GCA_018292915.2. Classification (NCBI taxonomy): domain Eukaryota; kingdom Metazoa; phylum Mollusca; class Gastropoda; family Batillariidae; genus Batillaria; species Batillaria attramentaria. The sequence goes on along the minus strand of JACVVK020000212.1, from coordinate 751,439 downwards.
CTGTTCATTTATTATTTACTGTCTCTAGAACCAGCCGTTTTCCTGATCTGATCCAAGTGATCCGATTATAGGCCTAATTGGCGCCCAGTGCATGCTGGCGTCAGAGGAAACGACAGAAGAGACACTAGACAGGCTGGCAAGTGACGTCAGGCGGTTTACAGTTGTTTAGGTCAGAGATGATGGCAAGATCATATCTCAGACAGTAGCTAGACAGCTTGGGCCAAATTCATCACTACGTCGATAATATTGTGGTGCACAGGTTCGAGGGACCAAAAGACACGGTGACCAGTAGTCCAACCAAACAAACAAGACAGCAACGGCAAGGTTGACAATGGGGCGGCGGGGAGGGGGCGGGGGGTACGGGAAGAGGTGACGGGGCGAAGGACGTTTTCAGATTTCACATTCCTCAGAAATCTACCGAGCGTCCGCCGTCTCAGCACCTCTAGTCAAAATGAAATCTCTGACCGTGGGTTTCTAGGAATGCATCGATTCGGACATGACTTAATCTGAACCGAATCACTGAACTGAACGGAGAAGCATACCCCACACTTGTACTTCGCAGACGCTGATGATGTGTGTTTGGTAGTCATCGGTTTTGTCGATGTTGACTTTCTGCAGCGTGATATATCGTCCAGTGAGCGGCGGGTCACAGTTTACTTGTAACGCTAAATCTAACGACCATAAGGCTGACAAGTTCTGGTGTGTTGGGAATCTGTAGCAAAGCTGATCGTCCACCATCACATGAATATCCGCCATGCGGGTTGGCCCTGTTACATTGAAAACACTATTCACATTGCGGAAAGGTTTATACAGACGTTTCACCGTGCACGTTTAAAATGATTCACATATGTGATTTATTTTAATGATATACAGTAATTAACTTAATATTAAAGTTCACGAGAGTAACAAAGTCAAAACCGTTCAACTGTGATCAGTGCTGGAGGATGCTAGCAAAGGAAAGTCACGTTTTAGACAATGTACGAAGTTAACACTACATGAATTTCGAACAACTCATACCTGGAAATGCTGAAAACATACTAGTACAAGTACTTACATGTTATCCGTCTGTATATTGTTATGCTTGTGATGGTGTAGTTCTGACTTAAGTCCACCTTCCACCAGGCATTGTAATCACCTCGTTTGGATCCCCAAAACGGGCACTCAGTGCCATTAGGGGGAGGCAGTGTTATTCCGTCGACAGGCCTACAGGTTGAATCCGGAAAATTTTCTGATGAGCTGTACGCAGGTCTTCCAAGAGCCACATTTTCTGTAAACGGGTATCAACATCTAATTAAGAGAGATACGTTTTCCTGAAAGCTTCTTTTTTTTTTTTTTTGGTCATGTCTGTTATTCAACTGAACATTGGCCGGTAGTCTACTGCATTTATCAGGGACAAGCCCTGGTGTATCATAAACACAAGTTTCGTGTATAATGTGAAA
>JACVVK020000212.1:530000-745000 GCA_018292915.2 Batillaria attramentaria | reverse complement strand
TGCATGAGCACAGATGAAGAGGGGTAATCAGGTAGAAGTAGAAAATGCGTCCGATAGAAATCGTGTTCAGTTCGAAACCGAGCACCAGCCCTGAAGGCTCAGTGGATTCCTGCACATGGAGAACGACTCAGCCCGTTTGAACACCAGGTTCCCTCCCTTAATGCGGTTTAGCTTTTTGGATACTGTAGGAACTGCTCAAGATCCCTTAAACACCGGCATGGTTCTTCCCTTTCAGTGAAACAAAGCGTACACTGTAAGTTCCTTTTCCCTAGCGCGCTTGATCATGAACAAAGTCGGTGTTAGCGTAATCTGGTTCCGCTGCCTCTTGCATCACCGTGATCTCTCGCCTTTTCTGCGGTTCTTCGTATGTCGGAGAGAGAGGGTCGTAGTGGTGTTCCTCTGCTCGGTGCACCTCAGAGTATGTAGCAACGGCAGCTCGTGAACTCGTATCACTTTTGTCAGGAACCTCCGGTAGGTTGCCTATAAGAGAGAGAGAGGATGGTTTGGGTGGGGAGTTTAACGTCCTTTCCCACTGCGTATAAAAGAGAGAGAGAGAGAGGGTGGGTGGGTGTTTGGGGTTGAGAGTGAGGGGGGGGGGGGGGTGTCGGGGGGAGAGAGAGAGAGCCACACACACACACACACACACACACATGCTCGCTCGCTCACCCACCCGCATACGGGAACCCGGGAAAGTCGAGCAGTAGCATATTGGAGTAGGAAAACTCTCACAATGTTTTGTCAGTATAACTATCGAACGTTTTTGCTTTCAAAAACACTAAGGGTGTGCTGACTGATTGCTTCATCTTTAATCACGAAGGGAATCGAAGTTCTCACCCGAGGATCTGCCACTGGAAACCATGCCTTGCTTTGCCTTAACTGGCTTCTCCCGACTTCTATCAAGCAAAGATCAAACGGCGTCAACCACACGCAACCGCTTGCCCTACCAGTCGACCTTGGGCTTTGTCTGATTTTATGGGGTAGTAGTTTCAGCTGTAGCAACAACCCCTATCCACCCTCACCAACAGAACCTCATGCCAATCAGAGTTTAGCTTGGAGAAACCCTTTCATTAGAATACAAACGTTATCGTATAGAAGGTAAAGGAAGTTGAGGAAATCAGGATTAATCTCAATAGTCCCTAAATGGTTTTTTATGTTTTTGTTGGTTTTTTTGCTCACGTGTTTCTTGGGTCATCACGGCGTTTCCCAAAACCTCCCCGTTCCTCACTTCTGCATGGCGACTCCTGTTCCGCTTCAAACATCTGTACGAAATTGGTCATGCTGGTTAGGCGTCTAAGATCATGCGTGCACGATGAATAAATATAACAAAATTCATAACTCTGAAGCCCTTTCATAATACGGGTGAATCAGTAACTTTTTCATGCTGTGAAATGGTTGAATTAGACCGCCTGCAGAACAGAGGCGTGAGAAGAGGAAGTGGCCGACGGTCGAACCTAAAACAGGGCCTATGTGAACCAAAAGAACATTGGAACAGTCTCTGGGACGACGATTGGGAGATCATTGCACAAAGAGCGCGTATGGGCTTTTTCGAGCGCAGAGATGTCATCTTGAACAGAACGTCATGTAGATGTATAAAGCCAACGACATGACAACTCTTGCTGAGTAATGAACGTGTAGGCGCGGAAGAGGTGAGCTCAGCATGGATCAAAAATCACGTACTCACATGACCAAAGGAACACCTATGACGAGGCCAAGGAAGACAGCTCCGCCAAGAACGCCACCAACTATCAGAACGACTGGTGACCTTTCTTCAGCCTTCACTTCATGCTCTGCGGATATGTAATACAATTTTGTTTAATCTCTCTCTCTCTCTCTCTCTCTCTCTCTCTCTCTCTCTCTCTCTCTCTCTCTCTCTCTCTCTCTCGTTTCTTCTTGTTTTATTCCTTTTCATTGGTTGACTATCTGATGCTAACTGCCTCTAACGTTGTAAAATACACAGATTGTGTGTGTGTGTGTGTGTGTGTGTGTGTGTGTGTGTGTGTGTGTGTGTGTGTGTGTGTGTGTGTGTGAGAGAGAGAGACAGACAGACAGACAGACAGACAGACAGAGTTCACCTTGATCACACCGTGATCCCTGCCATCCACTCTGACATCCTGACGGACATTCTCCCGTCTCCCCGTTGCACGTGCTGCCCTCAATACACTGTCCACATTCACTGTTGCAGTCAGGGCCATAGGTACCGTTTCCACATGCTGAACATTTGTTCGGAGAAAAACGGATTCCATAGTCCAAAAAAGTCCTATTTGGATAATTATCAGTACCAACCCCGGGCTTTTACCAAACTATGAGAAATCAACACATCATTTTGTTCCGAGTAAATAAAGAAATAAAGAAACTGAAGCTTGCCTCGGTCGCACAGTGCATCTTCCCATCCACTCTGACATCCTGCCGGACATTCTCCCGTCACTGGGTTGCACGTGCTGCTTTCATTGCAGTGTCCACTACATGGAGTGCAGGTCTCACCGAAATACCCTGCTGCACATCCTGCAGCAAAACCAGCAGAAACACTCGAGTGTCATTCAATCAGTGTTTCCAAAAGCAGGCAGGGGAGCCAGGGTGGCCGAACGCTAGAGCGTTGGACTTCTAATGCTTGGGTCGTGAGTTCGTAACCCGGCTGGGACCAAATATTTGTGCTGGCTTTTTCGTCGTTGCCCTGTCTTTGATATCGCCCGTATATGGTGGAAAAGGACGTTAAACCCCGAAACACTCACCCATCCATCCAAAAACAGTCAACAAAATGGCCTCTCCTATTCCACTGTATACCTTATTTATGTAGGACCACACAAAATAGCCCTCTGGCAAATCAGGAGATTTCGTTTTAATCCACATACAATTTCGTTTTAATCCACATACAATTTCGTTTTACCAGCGAGTGTGGTCGTTCGACTGTGGATGGATTATGTTACCTAAGCTCACTCAGAGCACACAGACAGAGATTTTTTTTCTTTTATATCCCTGAAATTCAAAACTGCATGAAGGACCACATGCGCATTTGTACATATCGGTAAAGTTCATCCGATTTACACGGTCTTCACATGGACTGACCCGGTTAGTGAGGTTGTTACGTAATAAATTCAGATTCTCTTCTTCCATGTTATCGGGGAGCCGGGATGGCCGAATGGTAGAGCGTTGGACTTCTGATGCTAGGGTCGTGTCCTATCCCGGCTGGCGCCAAATAGTTGTGCTGGCTTTATCATCGTTGCCCCGCCTTTAATATCACCCGCATGTGGTGGAAAAGGACGTTAAAACTCCCAAACACCCACCCTTCCATTTTATCAGCACACCGGAACAATTTTAATTCATAGACAATGACCTACCCCACACTTGCACTTCACAGATGTTGATCAGATTAAACTGAAAGCGTTCGTTGCCGTAAATGGTGTCACCGTTGACTTTCTGCAGCTTTACGATTCGTCCCGTCAGCGGCAGTGAACACCGGATGTCGATCTCTTCTGGTAGGGCGTCCAGTAGGTCGCTTTGATTGTGGTTTGGAAACGTGTAGCACAGATTTTCGTCGATCCTCAGTTCAAGGTCAGCCATACGTTGTTGCCCTTGAAGAAAAAAAAAAGGGTTACCAAACAGCCAGAGGGAAGCATTCAAGATTCAAAGATTTTATTCCTTTCTCTCCATTTGGCGTATGGGTGGACATCCAAATAATAAAGAACGTGATAACAGCTGCAGGGCGAAAGAATGCTATTCTTGTACTTGCAAATCATAAAGAATAAACACAAGCAAATCCTGAATTCTTTTCTTCCTTTTGTGGTGTGCTTGGGGAGGGGACAAAGGCTTAGGTGAGCAGTCAGCCCGCGCAGTACCACACCCATTGACCAGGCTTAACGATGATTGCCTTAATTATAGAACAGCACTATGCTGAACGCGCTTTACAATTTAGCATTGAACTTCGAATCAGACATAAAACACCCACAAATTTAAGAAACAGTTTTACGTGTTTTTTTATATAAATAAAATCCAAGAAAGAAAGAAAAACAGCATACAGTCGCTCCGCCTGTAGATGGTGATGTTAGTGACGACGTAATTCTGACCAAGATCCACCGCCAAAAGCGCGCTGTAATCGTTGAGCCCGGACTCTGCACAGTTAACAGCGTCCTCTGCACCAATTACAATAGACGTGGTCACGTTTCCGTTGAAGGCAAGACACGCTGGGTGGTTGTAGCCGCTCATGGACGTCATGTAAGCTGGTTTACCGAGGGCAACGTTTTCTGTGTAATAAAATTCACTGTGTGATAACGTTTTTTGTGTGATGACATATAAAGTGTGATCACGTATTCTGTGTGATAAACTTCACCGTATGATAACGTTTTGCGTGTGATAAACTTTCCCGTTTGATAACGTTTTCTGTGTGATGAACGTCATCGTGTGATAACGTATTCTGTGTGATGAAATTCACCTAGTGATTTTTTCCCCCGGAAATGAATGAACTGGCCTTGTCACCTCAGCCCGGTGTCATAGTTTAATCTTTCTGGAGAAGATTTTTTTTTAAATTCTGACTTGGACAGCTTCATTATAGTTGGCATGTGTAATACGTAATCGTCGTCGGAGCGCAAAAGGGGTGTTCACTCTATTTCTTTCTTTTTTTAATGTTGGTTGGTTAGTTGGTTGGTTGGACGGTCGGTTGGTTGGTTGTTTGCTAGCTTGCTTGGTTGCTTGCTTGCTTGGTTTCTTGGTTACTTGGCTGGTTGTTTGGCTGGTTGCTTGGTTTAAAGAAACTGTTAAAACTCCTGTATGTCATATCCCGTGCACGGCTCTGCTGAAATCATGGAGTACATGATCTGGAAAAACGGTCAAGGTCAAAATTACCTATGTTGCAGCTCTCGGTCCCGGGGTTACAGGGTTCAACAGGCGTACATTGGTCAAACTTTGCACACGAGCAGTTCTGACCTAGACACAAACAAGAGACACGCAGTTACTCTCACAGCCACAGGTTCCCAAACAAGCACAGGTGTTTTCCCCGTAGAGTCTAATGTCTCCATTTTGTTTTTAACCTTGCCGCGTCCGTCACCTGTTACTAATTGCTTCTTAACCTTAAAATGCAATGCTTTTTCCTTGCTTGGCTAACTTGTATTTTCAGCATCTCATGAAATACTAATGGACTGCGGGGAAAGGGCAAAATTTAGCGAGCATTTGAAAACATTCGAGAACAGTCAGAAATTTCTTGAATATGCTGTAAAACGTGCTGTAAAACGTCAGACAGAAATATTTCCTGTTAGACCGCACATATCTTAGAAGTAAGGTGCGCTTCTTGTCGCACATCCTTGTTTCACATCCTTCATCGTGTTATTCACACAACCTTTTGTTAAAAAAAATTAAAGATTCTGACCTTTGACCATAGTACTTTATGTCACCCTGTGTCCATTTCAATGCCTATAGGCCAGGAGGTTCCCTTCCGCCCCACCCCCCACCCCCCCAAAAAAAATCCAAAAATTCGTTGTTGTTGTTGTTGTTGTTGTTGTTGTTGTTGTTGTTTTTTCTCTTTCGTTTTTTATCGGGTAGAGGCTAGCTTAAGAGAAGAATACTATTATGACTATTTCGTGGAGGCCAAATCACAGAGTTATTAAGCCACGGATTACAGTCTGAGGTGAGGTCTGCAGCGCCCGAAGTCGTAGCTTGTAGGTGTATCGGACATGCTCATTGGGATGCATATCAGTCTAAACAGACGACCATGATGACGCCTATAATCTACTGGCACAAAATCGTGCATTTTCTTTTTTATTAAAAAAAATGGTTTATTTCATCTTACCTTCAACTCCACGTCCTGAAATTACCATGACCAAGATTTGGACAGAAAAGGGCGGAAAATGGCCAAAATGGGCCATACTTTCCCGTGAAGCATCCAGCTACGCAGACCGACGTCGACTGATTTCCTTCCGATAAATCTCCCGCACTGCTGTTCTTGTAACCCGACAGGATAACGAGGAAATTGAAACACCCTATTTCAATGCGTGTTCGCAAGTGAAGGAAAGCTATTCGTTACCTCATCGAAACTTGATCTTCAATTTACTCGCTGTCAAGCCCTCCAGATGATCCCGATTTTAGTTTCCTGCATAAAGGTGTAATTCAAATTGGAAGAAGTGTGTGTGTGTGTGTGTGTGTGTGTGTGTGTGTGTGTGTGTGTGTGTGTGTGTGTGTGTGTGTGTGTGTGTGTGTGTGTGTGTGTGTGTGTGTGTGAGAGAGAGAGAGAGAGAGAGAGAGACACACACACACACACACACACACACACACACACACACAACATCATAGGACGGGCTAAATTTTCCACGTTCATAGGCAAGCCTCTGTGTTACAAACGCACGTCACTGCTGATCTCCCGCAGAGACGATTTTGCAAGTGTAACTCTGACAATGACGTAAGAAAACGTGCGTCATCGATGCTGACGTGTATGGAGCAGCGAACGCAGTTCCCAGCCACACTGAGTGCCGCCTATGTGTGTGTGTGTGTGTGTGTGTGTGTGTGTGTGTGTGTGTGTGTGTGTGTGTGTGTGTGTGTGTGTGGAGGGGGGGGGGCATCTTATCTTATAATGTATTTACTCGTTGAGGTCTGTGATGTGTGTTTAGTGCCGCTGTTTAACAACAAATCGCCCAAACTGGGATAATAATAAAGGAAACTGAATTGAATTGAATATCTATTTACGAAGCCTTTTTGCCAGGTTATTTAAAAATAGTGACCTAAGTCAACCGCTCCCGTCAGGGTCAAACAGGGAGAAAACCCTGGTGCACCATAAACTGTTTTGTATAATATTTCGTGCATAAAGTGAAATCAACGATGTGAGACTGTGGAAGTTTGCCAATACCTCCTCTACTCAGCGAGGTGAATGTGATTAGCACTGTTGCGAAGACCAGGCGATAAATTATCACTTAACAAAAGCTTATGCATATACTGTGAAAGATCTTACGGAGGTGATTAATTTTTTCACTGTGTTGTTGTTGTGTAAATGTGTTGTTTTTTTTTTAGTTGTATGTTTGTCTGTTTTGTGAATTGTTGTCAGTGTTTGTTGTTGTTGTCGCTTGTGTTGTTGTTTTTTCTTGTTTTGGGTTTTTTGGTGGTTTTGTTTTTGTTTCTTGTTTTGCTTTGGTTTGGAAAACACACACACACACACACACACACACACACACACACACACACACAATTTTTTTTCTCTCTTTTTTTTTTTGGGGGGGGGGGAGGGGGCGGGGGAGGGGGGGTCAGATGTCAGTTGGTGTCATTCAAGGTGTTAGTTGTTGTAAGAAACGTCGCCATATCTTTTCGTGTTGAATGTTACAGTACCCCGGGCGTCTGAGGTTGTCGGCAGTTACGTTGCACATACACACCAGCCACCCTGCCCACCAGCCTTATATATCTAAACGTAATAGTTTCCCTATCAGAGTTGTGGCAGGTTACAACCACCCAACACAGTACAGGAACATGTTTGTCCTACATTGAAACAGGCTGTTTTCAGAATCGATCATGAACATTAACAGACAACTGCGAAATGACATGTTTTGTGTTCACATCTTGTAACGATTTTCCGTGTGAGCAATCGCTCATTGTGAAAATATCTACTAGCGATCGAACGGATAAATTGAACAGATTTTGGCAACGGTTGTTCTGCAGCAATCTTACAACAATTAGGTAAATTCATATTAAAATCAAAGTTTGTCTGTTGTTTCTTTTAGGTAGACCGGATCCCGTAGTGTAGTGGTTAGCATTTCCTACATTCGACCGGTAGATCCGGGTTCGAATTCCAGCCGGGGGCAAGCGAGATTTTTTTCTACCTACGTCGGCTTCTACCCAGAACGAGTGTTCTATGGGCCCAGTGGGGAGGCTGTTGCCACACAGCCGAGACTCACCCCCTTCACGGGTGCGACTTTAGGGGTGCGTCCCTTGTTATGACACACATCTCATGATGTGGATAATTACACGGCCGGCACCGCAGGTGCTGTTGTTCCCGGGCCTGGTCAACGCCGGGATATTTGACAGGAAGCGCAGAATGCGGCCCTGCCAAGCAGTCCCAAACCACATGGACCTCCATAGCCTCATCATATCATAATCCTCCTCATCATCATCATGCATAATAAAAGTTGTCTCAACTTCACAGCCCGCCGTGGATTCCACCTATGACCTGGGAGGTGGTGAAGAGTTGGGGCAGGAAAACGTAGTCCTTAAACAAATAATCCATAGCATGCTGTACATCACAATGGAGGAATGCCGTAAACAAAAACATAATTTCATTTTAGGCTCATGGACCTTGACCATCATACCATGGTTATGTTGGTTTGACCTAGTACGCAATGTGAATGTCAACAGTGGTATTTGCTAATGATGAACAAACATTTTTTGAATGATGAACAAAGAGTTAATAATTATTTAACAATGATGAACAAACAAACGACAGACATACCGTTTGCTGTTCTTGATAAAAACAGGCGGACGACGACCCAGAAAACGAAGAAGTAAGCAAGACGCTCATTCAGTGCAGTCATAGCTGCGGCACGCAAACAACTGCGGTAGAACGCCAGAGTCGTTTGTGTTATTGACAAACCAGTCATACAAGCGCATGCAATGAAGGAAGTAAAACTTTTCGTGTTTTTTTACGCGTAGCCGGTAGGCGTTTTAGCAATGCTGAATTAAGCAGCCCTGCCAAGCAGTCCCACACCACATGATAGTGAAGACATTGAAATACTCGACGGCCGCGGCACGAATGCCGGTATGTGCGCACCTAGTTATTCTTTCAGGAAGTGAATACAAACGTACAATCGTGTAGCTTAAGCATATGAAGCAGAACACATAAAACAGAAAAGCGCTGTGAATGAAATCATCCACCTGATAGACTGCCTATATGTACATGCTTCTGGCTAAACGTGTCAAGATCAATGTTTGCGTGAAAGAAACATTTCAGCTCGAAGCCGAACACTAGCCCCGGTGGCTCAGTGGAGGAGGAACGACTACAATAATTATTATTATAGCCGAGGCGGCTTGGGACGTTACGCACCTCACAAAATTATTTTAAACTTTCATAGTTTAGCTTAAAAACAGCAAATAGGACAAACAGCCGTGCAGTATCAAGTGTTTAGTTTATTTCAGCAAGAGCAGGTGAAAGTTTTACACAATATATGCATAAGATGCGTAACAAGTAATACGTAATACACAAAGGAAACGACATTTTTCAAATTTGCAAAACAAGACAGCACAATTACACAATTGCCAGCTGTGCAACATACATGCACCATAAATCTAACGCTTTATAAGACAAGGAACTACTAATTACGTCATAGTACAGAATAGGTATTCATAATCGATTTGTCTTCCTGAAAATTTAAAATCCATTTTCAAATCAATGTATCAGCGGAGCACAGCTACAGTCACAGCTGGTGGTGGTGGTGGTGGTGGTGTGGTGGTGGTGGTGGTGGTGATGTGATAAGCAATACGATATGTGTGTCTACAGATAAGATCAAATTGTGCCAAAGGTACACCGACATGGTTTTCCTGTGTCCCCGATACAAAGTAAAGTGACTGTGTGAGTGTGTGTGTGTGTGTGTGTGTGTGTGTGTGTGTGTGTGTGTGTGTGTGTGTGTGTGTGTGTGTGTGTGTGTGTGTGTGTGTGTGTGTGTGTGCGGGTCTTCGGGTGGGTGGTATGTCCTTATAATTATTATTATTATTTATATAGCGCTGTAATCTACTTGTAAGGCAGTTCTAAGCGCTAAGAGTACAGGTAAAGGGACAGAAAAAAAGTGAAGGTTCAGGGCCAGGGCAACTGCATGTATGGTACGATCACTTCAGCGACCTCCCTCAAATGCGGTGTTGACGTAATGTGGTTCTTCATTTCCCACAAAAAGAGGTTCGTAGTGATGCTCCTCAACAAAATTCACCTGGGAGTATGTACCGTCGGCAGCTGGTGGACGGGCATCGCTTCTCTCAGGAACCTCCGGCTGACTGCCTGTAAGAGGGGAAATTGAAATTGAAATAACTCTATTTGAAACCAATGGAAGTTCTGGTCTTCTGACTAGAGAGAGACGGACAGAGGGAGAGAGAAAAAGAGCCAGAGAGAGACAGAGAAAAAACGGAAAGAGAGAGAGAGAGAGAGAGAGAGAGAGAGAGAGAGAGGCAGGCACACAGACAGATAGACAGACACAGAGTGAAATTGTATAACTAGTCGAAAAATCCAATACGAGGGTCACCCCATAAGTTCGTGAATGTGAAAGAACAGATGACATCAAAAAATAATGTTTACGTCATCATCACAAGCAATGTCATCATAGTTATGAGACAAAAATTCAGACTTCTACTCTCAGTCGTTTTTTCCCTACGCGACGAAATGGAGGGTAAGGGTGCTGCTTCAGAAGGAGGTGCAAATTTCCTCTCAAACAGAGATTTAAGAGCCATGATGTATTACGATTTTATTCAAGGAAAGTCTTTCCAGGAAAGTTCTAAAATTTTGACCAGGTGTTTTGGTGACCAAGCTCCGTCGAGATCCATGGTCTACAAGTGGTTCAAGGAAATCCAGTTCGGGAGGAGGTCGTTAGAAGATAGTGACCGTTGCGGACGACCAATTTCCGTTACTACAGATGGGAACGTGAACGATGTCAAGACCCTAATTAAGGAAAACCCGCGAATCACAGTGGAGGAGATAAAGGACACTTTGAACCTTTCCTCGGGCAGTTTGGACAGAATTTTACGGTGCCATCTCTGTGTTCGGAAGCGTTGTGCGCGTTGGATGCCCCACCAGCTGACAGAGGAACAAAAGAGGGCAAGGATCGAATGGTGCCTCTATATGCTTCGAAAATTCGACGGAGGAAGGTCAGATCGGGCCAGTAACATTGTTACTGGTGATGAAACATATGTGTATCAGTATGATCCTGAAACAAAGCAGCAGTCCTCTGTATGGCTGTTTCCAGGGGAATCCCCCCCCCCCCCCCTGTAAAATTCAAAAGATCGAGAAGTGTCTCGAAGCAAATGATTGCTGTTTTCTTTGCAAAATCTGGTCACGTAGCCACCGTACCACTTCTGAAGAGGAAGACCGTCAATGCCGAATGGTACATCAACACGTGCCTGCCCAAGGTGTTTGAGGCTTGGAGTGCACGGCGCCCACGGACAGGTACCCGCCACCTACTCCTTCACCATGACAACGCCAGTGCTCACACGGCTGCTGCAACTTTGGACTTTCTACAAGAAAACCAGGTCCAGCTCGTCACTCATCCTCCGTATTCCCCTGACTTAGCCCCTTGTGACTTCTTTTTATTCCCTCTTGCTAAAAAGGAGCTAAAGGGAAAGGCGTTTGAAACAGTTGAAGATGCTCGAGCGTCTGTCGAGGGCCAGATTTCTGGTATACCAAAGTCGGTGTGGGCTGGAGCAGTGGCTTGTTGGTTCAGACGGATGGAAAGCTGCATACAAGCTAACGGAGGATATTTCGAAAAACTGAGCTAGATAAGACTTTCCAGCATGCTCACATTTCGCCACATTCACGAACTTATGGGGTGACCCTCGTATTCGCTGCTGTCGTTGCTGAATTAGTTCTGACAGAAAGTGTATTTCACACACACACACACACACACACACACACACACACACACACACACACACACACACACACACACACACACACACACACTTTCTCCTACAAACACACTCACTCACACACTCACGTGTTTCTTGGGTCGAAACGACATTTTCCAAACCTTCCATGCCAACTTCTGCATGACGACTCTTGTATCGCCTCAAACATCTGAAAACAAGATGGAATGGCCCCATCCCGTAAAGTTGTTTCTCCAAATTTCATGCTATTTTTGTCTGTTTTGTTGTTGTTGCCGTTTTGTTATTTTCTTTCTTTCAAGTCTGTAAGAGCTACCAAAGACACTAGATCCGCCAGCGGAGAGAGAGAGAGAGAGGCGACGTCAGTTCCGTGAAGGTGACGTCAGCCTCACGCAGGTCATCTGACAGACGATGCTTGTTCAATGTCTTGTGATTTTCCCTGTTGCTTTTGTGACTTCCGTGGCTGAATTAATTTTCACATAAATGGAAGATCTGGAGGGCTGGTGAAACGTGGACCTAAATACCTTGGACTGTGCTTACGAAATCGCAAAATTGAAACTCTTTGGACCGCTGCTGCTCGCGGAAACTTGAAAAAACAAATGTTTAGCTAACATCTCTGTTAGTCTTAATATTCAAGATATAACAGTGCAGTTAATTCCTTTGAAATATGAATTTTTTTTTATACAAAATCAGTCTGTCTACAAAGCTGTGCTATGAACCCATTCAGTGTAATTGGATAAACTTCCAAAGTCTAGAAAATGAAGGCATTTGAACGACTTTTTCGTCCGAAAACGTAACATGACCGATTTCTATAAATGGGCGATAACTCTTCTAAAAATGCAGCAAGAGAAAATTCGTGAAAAGTCGGTCTGGAGAATATGACTTTTTCATCTCAAAGTACTAGATAAAACCCTTCAACGAGGTGGTTTATGACATAGCTACACTTACATCACACACACACACACACACACACACACACACACACACACACACACACACACACACACACACACACACGTGTCGCACAACTCCCGCCAAAAAGAACGCAGCAGCACAGTGTGCACGCAAGGTGTTAATCACGCAGATATCGTTACGTCACTGTGTGGGTGAAAGTATGTGTTTTCTGGAGAAACATCACAGTCTGTGTTTTGTTTTGTTTTTTGTTTGTTTGTTTTTTTTTTGGTTGTTGTTGTTGTTGTTGTTGTTGTTTCTTATGAAACTTGCTGCGGCGTGCAGCAAAATCTGCCCCATCCCAAACAGTTTTCTCTGTAGAGAAACAACTTTAAAAAGTCACATGCGTCATTCAGGCATCTTAGGCCATGCATGCACGATAAACACATACACCAAAACAAAACCACTCTGTCACTCTGTTACAGGTAATGTACAAACCGGCGTGTATACCTTGCTGGGTATATAATGAAACGCATAAGGGAGAGAGAGGAGTGCTTAGCGTGAATAGCGTCAAACGAAGTCAAATACTCACATGAACAAAGGAATAGCTATGACGAGGCCAAGAAAGACAACTCCGCCAACACCACCCATGATTGGAACGAGGAGTGACATCGCTTCTTTTCCTGTGGACATGATCGAAATGCGAGTGTTACTCTCTCTCTCTCTCTCTCTCTCTCTCTCTCTCTCTCATGCAAAAGCAGTAAAATTTTAAATCATACTCCGCGCGCGCGCGCGCGTGTGTGTGTGTGTGTGTGTGTGTGTGTGTGTGTGTGTGGCAGTGTGTGTGGCAGTGTGTGGTTCGCGGTGTGTGTGTGTGTGTGTGGATCGAGAGAGAGTTCGTTCACCTTGATCACACCGTGATCCCTGCCATCCACTCTGACATACTGACGGACATTCTCCCGTCACCCTGTTGCACGTGCTGCCCTCAATACAATGTCCACACTCAGTGCTGCAGTCGGGGCCGTAGGTGCCGATTCCGCAGGCTGCACGTTTGTTTGACAGAAAAAGTAAAGTCATCACTGGTCCTTAGAGACATATTCTTGTCTACGGTATCGCAACCGACCCCCGACTGTTTAAACCCGACACTGACATTTTTGCTCTCTTCCGCAAAGGGTAGGAATGAGCTTGTCTATATATGTGAGACCGGGTCATACCCAGCCCCTATTTACTGATATTTTGTGTATAACGTTTTTACTAGTGTATCCCCTTTTGTTCTTAGCCCCACTGTCCCTCTCGCCACCCGTTCTTACGCGTCCCCGGCCACCCCTGTACATCAGCCTTTGTTCCCTGGCCAGCCCTGTGTAGTGTGTACTGCCCACTAGCCACGCGCGCGCAGTGTTTCGTATTCGCGATGGCGCGCGTGTCAATTAGTTGTGTTTGTTGGTGTGTGTTTAGTGTCAAATATCTGCGTAGTCCCTTCACTTAGAATAATTCTGTAAACTGCAGTAGTTTCATGATAGTTTGTACATTTTAACCATGTTTTGTTGTTAGCGCTGTTAGGGTTAGGGTTAGGTGTGTTTTGCGATTTTCACCACTTTTCAAACGCGTGGTCCCTGTCTTTACGCTCTTAAATCGGCGATAGAAAAGTGTCTGTGTTTTGATGAGAATTTAAACTATTATAGTCTTAGAGTACTTTTCACGCTCTTTTAGATGCACTTTGTTTGAAGTTTCTAGCTGTTATGTAACGCCCGCTTTGGTTTGTTTTCCATGTGTTAACAAACACAAATTTCGCTGTGGCTGGCCCTCGCGGTCTGCTTTTCGCTGCACTTGGGGCAGTGCTGCCTTTGCGGCCCGCGCTGGGCACATAAGTAGCCGCGGGCTACGCCTCACTACACAGTCGCCAGCCAGCCCTGCCGCGAGTCACTGCACGTGTGCACGAATCGTCTCTCTCTGCCTTTGTACTGCTTTCACGAAATAAACTCATGTCATAGCGACCTCTGTGTTTGGTCTCCCTGCCTGCATGAACCGGACCCCTGACACCCGGTTACATATGGTTTCTTTTTCTTTTCTCTTTTTTTTACTGTATTGTGCCTTTCGGGAAATTCGGATTGCCCCCCCCCCCCCCTTTGGAAGCGCGTCGCCGCGGTGCAGCGCCACCCTACCTACCTATTCATTTCTTCTTTTTTTTTTTTTTTTTGCTTAGGATGAGCAGCCCGGTAGTCAGGAATCACCGGTATCACATGTCACAAGCTCGGCCTGGGATCGACCCCACGCGTCATCGACGTGACAGAAGTGACGGCCGGTCAGTAGCGAACCTGCTAAGTCCAACGAGCTGCCTGTTAGACCATCGCTCACCCCCGTCTTACCCTTTGTGTTACGTACAAGATGTTTGCTCTCTTTTCAGCAGATGATGCTACAGTCGATACATTAATCGTAAGCCTCGTTATCACGATATTTTATACCTGTCACGCAGTGTGATCCCTGCCATCCTGTCGGACATTGTCCCGTCACTGTGTTGCAGGTGCTGCCCTCAATACACCGTCCGCACTCGCTGCTACAGTGGAGGCCGTAAGTGCCGTTTCCACAGGCTGCATGAACATTTGTTTCAAGAAGAAGGATTTTTTTTTTAAAGATTCGTAAAGGCCAGGCGCGAGTTTTGTCCAACTGCACGCTCCAACATCACACCTTTCAACTTAAATCACCGCAAAAGAACGAGTCGTTCCTTTTGTTTGCGTTTTGCACAGCGATGTTGTCCTTTAAATCAAATTTGAAATAAGAACACGAAAAACAAAACAAGAACAAAACTTTTATATTTCAACAGTAAAAGTTTTAGGCGCATAGCCCATTTTGAAAAGCTCTCTCTCTCTCTCTCTCTCTCTCTCTCTCTCTCTCTCTCATGCAAAAGCAGTATCGATTTGGTGGCGCGTAAAATAACAAATCATACTCTTGCATGGGTATGTATGCGTGCGTGCGTGCGTGCGTGCGTGTGTGTGTGTTGTGGAGAGAAAGACAGAGACCGAGTTCACCTTGATCACACCGTGATCCCTGCCATCCACTCTGGCATCCTGTCGGACATTGTCCCGTCACTGTGTTGCAGGTGCTGCCCTCAATACACCGTCCGCACTCGCTGCTACAGTGGAGGCCGTAAGTGCCGTTTCCACAGGCTGCATGAACATTTGTTTCAAGAAGAAGGATTTTTTAAACCGATTCGTAAAGGCCAGGCGCGAGTTTTGTCGCTGCACGCTCCAACATCACACCTTTCAACTTAAATCACCGCAAAAGAACGAGTCGTTCCTTTTGTTTGCGTTTTGCACAGCGATGTTGTCCTTTAAATCAAATTTGAAATAAGAACACGAAAAACAAAACAAGAACAAAACCTTTACATTTCAACAGTAACAGTTTTAGGCGCATAGTCTCTCTCTCTCTCTCTCTCTCTCTCTCTCTCTCTTTTATGCAAAAGCAGTATCGATTTGCTAGCGCGTAAAATAATAAATCATACTCCTGCATGTGCATATATATGTGCATGCGTGCGCGTGTGTTGGGGGGGGGGGGGACAGAGAGAGTTCACCTTGATCACACCTTGATCCCTGCCATCCACTCTGACATACTGACGGACATTCTCCCGTCACCCTGTTGCACGTGCTGCCCTCAATACAATGCCCACACTCGCTGCTGCAGTCGGGGCCGTAAGTGCCGATTCCGCAGGCTGCACATTTGTTTAACAGAAAAAGTAAAGTCATCATTGGTCCTTAGAATAAACATATTCCTGTCTACGGTATCACAACCGACCCCCGACTTTTTAAACCCGATGTTACGTGTGGAGATATATTGAAGAGCCCGTCGTTTAATCGGGGTGAAACTATGACACACACATCATTCTAGTACATTCTGGACCACTCCTCTCGAGCCATCCTGAGGGTGTCTTCCAGTTTCTCTCTCAGCTCGAAGACGTACTGGTAGCTGTTCTTCACCTCAGGTGCGTCGACTTCCTTGGTCCAGAGCTCCTTCAAGATGTGCATGGGTCCCCTTACAGTCCTGCCGTACAGTAACTCGAAGGGTGAAAATCCCGTAGAATCTTGAGGTACCTCTCGGTAGGCGAAAAGTAGGGCGTTGATGTATCTGTTCCATGACCGCGGCTGCTCTGCACACAACTTCTTCAGCATGGATTTCAAAGTTCCGTTGAACTTCTCCACCAGGCCGTTGCACATGGGATGGTACGGGGTCGTTGTCAGTCGATGGATGCTCAGCAGGCGGTTGACTTCCTCCATGCAGTCTGAGATGAACTGGGTCCCTCGATCCGATAAGATCTCCTCAGGAATCCCCAGGCGACTGAACATGTCGACAAGCGCCTCTGCAACCGTCGGGGTGTCGATCTTCTTCAGCGGTACAGCTTCAGGATACCTCGTGGCGTAGTCCACAAGCGTTAGGATGTACCGATGACCATCTTCGCTAGGAGGAGAGATAGGTCCCACCAGGTCCACAGCCACCCGTTTGAAAGGACTGTCGATCAGCGGCATCTTCTGGAGGGGAACCTTGGGTACCTTTCCCTTGGAGACTGTCTTCTGGCACACGTCACAGGACCGGCAGAATCGGGTCAGGCCAGTAGAACACTCCCTGGATCCGGTCGAGAGTCTTGTTGATGCCAAGGTGTCCTCCCAGGATGGAATCGTGGGCCAACTTCATGACTTGAAGTCTCAGAGGTTCAGGAACAACCACTTGGTGTGTAGTCGTGTTCCCACGGCTGCTGCAGATCCGGTACAGGATGTCGTTGTGTGTCTGGAAGGTGATCTCTCTTCCTTTCCGGGTTACAGGCTTGGTCTGGCTCTTGAGCTTGGTCAGTGTCGGGTCAGCTTTCTGTAGCTCCACCAGCTTGGCTCTGTCTACCACAGCTGCTTCTGGGCTGCTGGCCACCTTGAGTGGGATGGTCTGGTCACTCTTCCGAGCCTGACTCCTCGTGGTGACGGCGCAGGTTTCAGGTCTCCACTCTGGATCTGGGTCTTCTGCATCCCTGGCGCCTTTCACGTTGCCGATGATCAAGTCGTAGACAGGAGTCTTCACACAGAGTGCCTTCACTTCTCCCGTCAGGTATGGAGTGCTGACGCTGACCTTGGCGAGGGGAATAATCCTCACAGTCCCATCTGCCAGGATAAGGGTCGTCCACTCTTGTAGCTTCTGGTCCTCAGCTACCAGGTCCTCTCTCACGATGACACTGCTGCAGCCGGTATCCCTCAGCACTTTCACTGGACTGTCGCCGACGAGTCCCGCTACGACAGGCATGTTGGTCACTTCCGTCTCAGGTACTGCGATGTTGGAAACAGGCAGGAACGTCTCCCCATCACTGAGTGGGATATGTCCGCTCTTCTTGAAGAACTCGATCTGGTCTGGCGTAGCCCTCTTTTCTTCACGCGTACAGTCCACCGGTGACGTCATATCACTAGCTAGGACAGCAGCGGCTCGGTGTTGTCCGGAGGCTCCACCCCTTTCAACTGACGCGTTGTTTGGTCTGCTTCTCTTGCTGATGCTGGGTGACTGGCACTTTGCCGCCTTGTGGCCTTTTGCTTCAGCAACTCCCCCTTCAACTTGTTATAGTCTTCTGCATCACCTCTTGGTAATCTGGCGTAAAAATCCAAGGCTTTGCCGGTTAGGAGAGTGCTGAGTTTGACTGCCCACGTTTCTTGTCCCCAGTTGTTGCTGGCCGCAAAACGTTCGAACCTCTCAAGGTTCGTCCATTTTATCTGAGTTCTCGTTGAAGGCTGGTGCCCTGGCGACCTGATCGTTGTTGGTGGTGGCGTTCGGTTCAGCTGCCCTCTCCCTTTGCATTTCCAGTTCTATTCTCTTCAATTCGAGTTCATGCCGTCGCTGTTTCTCGGCTTCTGCTGCTTCCATCTCCGCTCTCTGTCGTTCCATCTTTGCTTTCTGCAGTTCATGTTCCCGTCTCTCCTTCTCCAGTGCTGCTTCTCTTTCCGCTTGCTGCAGTTCACGCGGTCGTGCTCTCTCTTCTCTCTCTGCCTGCTGCAGTTCACGCTGTCGCGCCCTCCCTTCTCTCTCTTGTCTCTCCTTCTCCCTCTTCTCTGCAAGAGTTTGTCCCCGCTCAGTCCGCAACTCTTCCCCAGCTCGATAAAGGCTTGAAACTCCGACGCAGCCATCTCTGTCGTCCTCTTCGCCTTTATCTTCTCTCGCTGCTGGTCGTTGCGTTTGTCTGCGCGTCCGCTTGCTTTCCCGCTGGTAGTAAACTCCGGCTACCCTTCCTACTGGTAAGACTTGCTGCAGTCACGTCGGAGGTGCCAAAATGTTACGTTTGGAGATATGTTGAAGAGCCCGTCGTCTTATCGAGGTGTGACGATGACACACAGGCGAACACTTCCTCACGTAGCGAGTTCTTGTGGACTGCACGTTGTCTCTCACTCACAGAAGACACGTGAGCGCGTAGAAAAGTTATAACCGAGTGGAGTTTATTACAGCACTTCTCTGGTGTTACACTGCACTTTCAAGCTTCGCAAATACAAGCTTCTCTCGTGCACACACACACACGCAAACATCTCCGGGCCTTATATACAATTACAGCATTCTAGTACATTCTGGACCACTCTTATAACAGAACCAATCAAAATTCTGAACGCGAATCACCTTATTACTATTTTAAAACTAAAGAAGGGTCCAGAATAATCAAGTACCGGCCCGCCGAACCTAGGCGCGTTATATAACACCTTCTAATGGTAAACAAGTCATAACAAAGCGATTTGCACGAAATTTCCGAGCGACTCAGCTCTAGGCCCTAAGTGCATACCGCCGCCCGAGGCGAAATAGCTACAGTCAAAACAAGGTCACCACTTCTCGAATACTCGTGATAACAATTAGAAACTTCTGGATCACGGGAAACAGATTTACAGTACTAAAACACAATATGAACTAAACGTAGCAACTTCTCTGTCTCACTAAACTACAAAAAACATTACAGCTGTTATCCTACAGCATACAAACACAATACAAACAAAAGGCACTGCCACGCTCGTAACACCCGACACTGACATTTTTGCTCTCTGCCGGACAGGATGGGAATGAGCTTGTCTACATATGGTTTCTTTTTCTTTTCTCTTTTTTTTACTGTATTGTGCCTTTCGGGAAATTCGGATTGCCCCCCCCCCCCCCCTTTGGAAGCGCGTCGCCGCGGTGCAGCGCCACCCTACCTACCTATTCATTTCTTTCTTTATTTTGCTGAGGGGGGGGGGGGGGGGGGTAACCCGGCGAGAAACCCACGATGGGCAGTCCGGTAGTCAGGAATCACCGGTATCACATGTCACAAGCTCGGCCTGGGATCGACCCCACGCGTCATCGACGTGACAGAAGTGACGGCCGGTCAGTAGCGAACCTGCTAAGTCCAACGAGCTGCCTGTTAGACCACCGCTCACCCCCGTCTTAGCCTTCAACGTATTACGTACAAGATGTTTGCTCTCTTTTCAGCAGATGATGCTACAGTCGATACATTAATCGTAAGCCTCGTTATCACGATATTTTATACCTGTCACGCAGTGTGATCCCTGCCATCCACTCTGGCATCCTGTCGGACATTCTCCCGTCACTGTGTTGCAGGTGCTGCCCTCAATACACCGTCCGCACTCGCTGCTACAGTGGAGGCCGTAAGTGCCGTTTCCACAGGCTGCATGAACATTTGTTTCAAGAAGAAGGATTTTTTTTAAAGATTCGTAAAGGCCAGGCGCGAGTTTTGTCCAACTGCACGCTCCAACATCACACCTTTCAACTTAAATCACCGCAAAAGAACGAGTCGTTCCTTTTGTTTGCGTTTTGCACAGCGATGTTGTCCTTTAAATCAAATTTGAAATAAGAACACGAAAAACAAAACAAGAACAAAACTTTTATATTTCAACAGTAAAAGTTTTAGGCGCATACTCTCTCTCTCTCTCTCTCTTTCTCTCTCTCTCTCTCTCTCTCTGTCTTATGCAAAAGCAGTATCGATTTGCTAGCGCGTAAAATAATAAATCATACTCCTGCATGTGTATATATATGTGCGTGCGTGCGTGCGTGCGTGTGTGTTGTGGGGGGGGGGGGGGGGGAGAGAGAGAGTTCGTTCACCTTGATCACACCGTGATCCCTGCCATCCACTCTGACATCCTGACGGACATTCTCCCGTCACCCTGTTGCACGCGCTGCCCTCAATACAATGTCCACACTCACTGCTGCAGTCGGGGCCGTAGGTGCCGATTCCGCAGGCTGCACATTTGTTTAACAGAAAAAGTAAAGTCATCATTGGTCCTTAGAATAAACATATTCCTGTCTACGGTACCGCAACCGACCCCCGACTTTTTAATCCCGACACTGACATTTTTGCTCTCTGCCGGACAGGATGGGAATGAGCTTGTCTACCCATGTTTTTTTGTGTTTTTTTGTTGTTGTTGTTTTTTGTTTTTTTTTTACTGTATTGTGCCTTTCGGGAAATTCGGACTGCTGCACCCACCCCCCACCCCCCCGACCTGGAAGCGCGTCGCCGCGGTGCAGCGCTACCCTACCTACATATTCATTTCTTTTTTTTATTTTGCTTATAGAGTGGGGGGGGGGGGGAGGAGGTTAACCCGGCGAGAAACCCACGATGGGCAGTCCGGTAGTCAGGAATCACCGGTATCACATGTCACAAGCTCGGCCTGGGATCGACCCCACGCGTCATCGACGTGACAGAAGTGACGGCCGGTCAGTAGCGAACCTGCTAAGTCCAACGAGCTGCCTGTTAGACCATCGCTCACCCCCGTCTTAGCCTTCAACGTATTACGTACAAGATGTTTGCTCTCTTTTCAGCAGATGATGCTACAGTCGATACATTAATCGTAAGCCTCGTTATCACGATATTTTATACCTGTCACGCAGGAGATACTTTATACCTGTCACCCTGCCATCCACTAGCTCTGACATCCCGTCGGACATTCTCCCGTCACCGTGTTGCACGTGCTGCCCTCAATACACTATCCGCACTCACTGCTACAGTGGAGGCCGTAAGTGCCGTTTCCACAGGCTGCATGAACATTTGTTTCAAGAAGAAGGATTTTTTAAAGATTCGTAAAGGCCAGGCGCGAGTTTTGTTCAACTGCACGCTCCAACATCACATCTTTCAACTTAAATCACCGCAAAAGAACAAGTCGTTCCTTTTGTTTGCGTTTTGCACAGCGATGTTGTCCTTTAAATCAAATTTGAAATAAGAACACGAAAAACAAAACAAGAAGAAAACCTTTACATTTCAACAGTAACAGTTTTAGGCGTATAGCCCATTTTGAAAAGTTGCCGTTGCTATAATACGGGAATAAAAACCAGAATGAGCGACAAAAAAAAAGAAGAGAAAAACAAAAGAAATTATTTACCCAAAACCGCAAAAGAGTCTTGTTTAAAATATCACGACCCACCTCGGACTTTTGCCCATGCCATTGACCTAATAAGTCGCCCTCTGAAATAATTATCTGAAATAATTTAGATAAATAAGGCAGTAAAGAAAATGACGCTTGCCTTGGTCACAGCGTGGTCCCTGCCATCCACTCCGGCATCCCCCCGGACACTCTCCCGTCACCGTGTCGCACGTGCTGCTTTGAATGCAGTGTTCACTACATGGAGTGCAGGTCTCTCCGAAATACCCTGCTGTACATTCTGAAGCGAAACCAACAGAAACACTTGATTATCATTCAGTCATTTAGAACAGCTGTCGACAAGAACAAAAAGTTCGACCGCTTCTCCTGTCGTAGACCTACCTAACTTTTAACCCTTTCACTGCCGCTGTCGCATTATTTCATGACTGATACCAGTAGGCCACCTGTTATATTAGTTGAAAATGTTAAATCTGTATTTTCCAATAGTTAGGGGGGGGGGGTGGAAGCTCTTTGACGCAGTACAGGTTTTGATTCCTGTTTACAGCAGAGTGACGTGAAGAGATGTTATCCGTGAGTGAACCGAAACGCGTCTGGCAGTGAAAGGGTTAAGGTCACACAAGCCAGAGTACGTGCTGGTATCAACATACAGGTTTGTTTTACATGCATGAATAGACCGTGGAAGGAGCAAACAGACTTCTTTTTTTTTTGACGCCACTGGTGCACAACCCCCTAAACTTACTTGGTATGAGTTGAGTTAATCCACAGGCAATGACCTACCCCACACTAGCACTTCACAGATGTTGATCAAATACGAATACACATATGTGCCGCGGCTGTCACGGTCGGTGTTGACTTTCTGCAGCTTGACGACTCGTCCTGTCAGTGGTGGTTTACACTGGATGTCTATCTTCTCCGGTAGGGCGAGCAGTTGCGCGACTTGGTTGTGGGTGGGAAACGTGTAGCACAGACTTTCGTCGACCCTCAGTTCAAGGTCAGCCATACGTTTTGGCCCTTGAAAAAAAAAAAAAAAAAAAAGAGGGAAAGAGTTGGTGCGCAAATCAGTTCCGTTTACGTATTTGCAAATACAGAGTAAATCCGAGCAACTGGTGTCACGCTCTTTACTTTTGTGCTTTTTGTTTGTGGTGTATGGTTAGTGTGTGTGGGGTGGGGGTGCGGGAGGGTTAAGGTTAGGGTCAATTGATCAGCATCGTAACACATGCACTGACCACGCCTAACGACAAAAAATGATCGTCGTATAGTGCTATACGCTGACTCTTTTTACAAGAAGAATCATATACAAATCATCCCAACTGAACACACACACACACACACACACACACACACACACACACACACACACACAAATTAAAAACATACAGTTTTTCCGTCTGTAGATGGTGATGTTAGTGACGACGTAATTCTGACCAAGATCCACTGCCCAAAACGCGCTGTAATCGCTGAGCCCCGACTCCACACAGTTGCCCGTGTCTGTCACAGTATTTGTGTCTCCGTTGACTGCAAGACACGCTCTCTGAGAGTATTGACTCATGGACGTCATGTAAGCTGGTTTACCGACGGCAACGTTTTCTGTGTGATAACGTTCACGTTTAATGACGTGGGTTTTATTGTGTGATAAGATATCGAAACCCCACGTCCAAAAAATCTCTATCACATGCCAATACAGATGTCTCAACGGCTGGGCTGACAAATTCTCAACAAAAATGTATAGAGTATTGTCTCAACTCCATAAAGAATCGCTTTTAAGTTGTCAGTGGCTGAGTAAAATAAAAGACATTCTTATTGAAAGCGGCTATGACTGTGTCTGGGAAACACAAACCTTTACTAGTATAGACTCGCTCTGCCGCAACGTTAGAACCAGTTTACAGGAAAACTTTATTAGAGACTGGACTTTATTAGACCTTGGAAAATAGTAGTAAGTGTCTGTTCTACAGGAATTACAAGTTACAGTTCGGGACCGAGAAGTACATTTCAGTCCTACCAGACATCTATGTTATTTCTCTGATGAAATTCCGGTGCAGCAATCATAAATTAGCTGTTGAACTTGGTAGGCGAAATGGCACACCCAAAGAGAACAGACTCTGCTCTAGATGCGATATGTCAGTAACTGCATTTTATCATGGAATGCCCAAGCTGAAAGGCAGCATGTTATACCATCCACATTTCGCAGACCAGTTTCATCTTTTAATTTCTGCAGGTACATGTCACTAGAACTACCAAAGAAAACATTGCTCAGCCTGGCAAAATTCATTAGAAATAGTAAACTCGTCTAGTATGTCATGTAGATATGTTTGTAACTATGTTTCACCTCACACACTTGCACTATTTTTTGTTTGTTTATTTGTTTGTTTTTTTAAATAGTAAAATCGTCTAGCATGTCATGTAGATATGTTTGTAACTATGTTGACATGTTTCACCTCACACACGTGCACTATTGTTTTTGTTTGTTCTTTTGTAACATATGCGATGTGCAGTTTGGACTGTTGTGAGTTCTTCCGTCCTACATGTGTTTTTGTCACTCTGTACGTATAAGAATCATGTATGATGCATGACTTGACATTCCTCCATACCCCAAATGGGGAGAAAGGAATAAAATCTTTGAATCTTTGAATCATTGTCACAGGGCGAACTCGGAATCAGGGCAATCCTGGATCCCCCCCCCCCCCTTCCTTCCAGTGAAAAACGAGATCTAGGATTCTCCAAGGAGAAACCCGGATCTTGGCTGCACCTCAATCCGAAAATTTACCCAGGGGATTCCGGGATACGCCTGAACCTTGGTTTACCCCCTGGGCAATCCTTGATTTCGATTTACACTGGAGAATCGTGAACACACGCATCCCCAGGTTAATCAGGATCCGAATTTACCTTAGAATCCTTGATCTCAGTTTACACTGAGATGCTCCGGGAGTACACTGAATCCAAGCTCGCCTTGTGACATAATTTTACAAGTCATGCTTCGTTTTCATACAAATAGCGTTCTTCTGTGTGATAGAGAAATGCATTAAAGAAAGTCCTCTTGAAACATGTGCAGGCACTTAGTTCCACTTAGGAGGAATAATCCGCACTTTTTTGCTTATTTTGAATCGAAATCGAAACTAACGTTTCAAAATATGTCCATGGCTGCAGTAGCCGCGAAATAGTCTTTGTTGCTTGCGCGGCGTTAAGCCCTAAATAACTAACTAACTAACTAACTAACTCCATGGCTGCAATGGATAGTCCCTGTCGTCTAAATCTAACGTGGAAGAGTCAAGGTAAGATTTACCTGTGTTGCAGATCTCATTTCTAGGATCACAAGGCTGAACAGGGGCACATTTGTCAATATCCGCACAGGAACAGTTCTGACCTACATGCAAACAAGAGACAAGCAGTTACTATAAACAGAATGTGTTCCTACTGCCATTCCTGAGACCCCCCCCCCCCCCCCTCCGCAATCCGCCCACCCATCACCACCACCACCACCACCACCACCACCACTCCTCCGCCGGCCTAAGCTTTTAGAGGTACATGTACATACATTTGCGTCATCTCTTGAGATACGGCACACAGAGAATCATAAAAAAAAAAACATAACCGTACGCCCATTGATATTTCTGTAAACGTGTTGCCTTCATAAGAACGTCAAAAAGTTGTACAAATGAGACCGACGGTTAAATTAACACACAATATGTAAAACATTCAGAAAAGCTGTCGTATCACAGGAACGAACGGATCAATTTACTGTATTATGGGATATAAAGCCACTGAGAACATCACAGTTAATGGGCTATGTATAAACTAGCCACCACTACTACCAGCACTTATCCCCTCTATCTCCCCCCCCCCCCTCTCTCTCTCTCTCTCTCTCTCTCTCTCTCTCTCTCTCTCCACACCCACCCACATACCCCCCCACCCCCCTCCACACACACACACACACACACACACACACACACACACACCCCTCTCTCTCTCTCTCTCTCTCTCTCTCTCTCTCTCTCTCTCTCAGGAGGAGTGCCTCTGGTGGATGTTGTTTAAAAACATGACTGCTGTTGGCAAAAATGAATTTTTGTAAGGCTCGGTTCTCACGTTAGGCAAAGGAAGTAGTTCATCGCGTCATGGATCAAACATGAGTTTCATTTTGTCCATTCTTACTCTACATTCCGCACTGAACATTGTTGGGAAGAAAAAGATAGTTTGTTTCATCTTGATGATAACAATAACTGTGTATTGTTTCGGCTCTTTATCCGATTTCTGGAATTGGATCAAAGCGCCGCGAGTTGAACCCATCACGCACGCTCAAGTGAATCACACGCATTCTCTCACACACTGAGGTGGATGGGTGGGTGTTTGAGAGTTTAACGTCATTTTCCACCACATAATTATGGGTGATATCAAAGACGGGGCAACGAGAAAAGGCCATTCCAAATATTTGGCCCCAGCCGGGATTCGAACTCACGACCCGAGCATTGAAAGTCCAACGCTCACACATTACAATAACGTGGTGCAAAGAGCCTGCCCATTTTTTTTTTTAAGTTTTGGAATTTCGATTTGCATTTATTTTCAATTTTTATGGGCTGAACATTTCCGAAGCAGAGGGGGAGGAAGCCGGAGTACCCGAAGAGAACCCCCGACGGTCGCCCCGGATGAACGGGGTCACGTGCGAGAAGGAAAATTTCTTCGCCCCGAGTGGCCGGGACTCGAACCTGACCTCTCGCACTGGTGGCGAAGTCTCTTAATCACTAGTCATGGTGTCCCTCTCCTGTAATCGAGGATGTGATTCCCCGATCACTCATGGGTTACCCGAACTGCTTAATCACTAGACCACCAACCGCCCCATCTTACCTTCAACGCCACGTCCAGAAATCAGCAATACCAAAATTTGGACAAAGAAGAATGGAAAATGACAAGACCGAGCCATAACTTCTCACGGTACATCCATTTAGGCAGATCACGACCGACTGAGTATGCTCCGATAACCATCCCACGTTGATAAGTCTTGTTCCGGTAACCAAACAGAAAACAAGGCTTCGTTGTGTGTTCTGATTGTGTGTTTGCAGCAGGCTTTCTGGGGCCTCTCCGAACTTTGATCTTCAATTGTGGCTTGCTGCATAGCCCTTCAAACAGCCCGGTTTCGGTTTCCCGCATATAGGTATAATTCAGATTGGTACGAGGGTCACCCCATAAGTTCGTGAATGTGGCGAAATGTGAGCATGCTGGAAAGTCTTATCTAGCTCAGTTTTTCGAAATATCCTCCGTTAGCTTGTATGCAGCTTTCCATCCGTCTGAACCAAGAAGCCACTGCTCCAGCCCACACCGACTTTGGTATACCAGAAATCTGGCCCTCGACAGACGCTCGAGCATCTTCAACTGTTTCAAACGCCTTTCCCTTAAGCTCCTTTTTAACAAAAGGGAATAAAAAGAAGTCACAAGGGGCTAAGTCAGGGGAATACGGAGGATGAGTGACGAGCTGGACCTGGTTTTCTTGTAGAAAGTCCAAAGTTGCAGCAGCCGTGTGAGCACTGGCGTTGTCATGGTGAAGGAGTAGGTGGCGGGTACCTGTCCGTGGGCGCCGTGCACTCCAAGCCTCAAACACCTTGGGCAGGCACGTGTTGATGTACCATTCGGCATTGACGGTCTTCCTCTCCAGAAGTGGTACG
Organism: Batillaria attramentaria; assembly: GCA_018292915.2. Taxonomy (NCBI): domain Eukaryota; kingdom Metazoa; phylum Mollusca; class Gastropoda; family Batillariidae; genus Batillaria; species Batillaria attramentaria. The sequence goes on along the minus strand of JACVVK020000212.1, from coordinate 717,552 downwards.
GTGGCTACGTGACCAGATTTTGAAAACAGCAATCATTTGCTTCGAGACACTTCTCGATCTTTTGAATTTTACAGGGGGGGATTCCCCTGGAAACAGCCATACAGAGGACTGCTGCTTTGTTTCAGGGTCATACTGATACACATATGTTTCATCACCAGTAACAATGTTACTGACCCGATCTGACCTTCCTCCGTCGAATTTTCGAAGCATATAGATGCAGCATTCAATCCTTGCCCTCTTTTGTTCCTCTGTCAGCTGGTGGGGCACCCAACGCGCACAACGCTTCCGGACACAGAGATGGCACCGTAAAATTCTGTCCAAACTGCCCGAGGAAAGGTTCAAAGCGTCCTTTATCTCATCCTCTGTGATTCGCGGGTTTTCCTTAATTAGGGTCTTGCTATCGTTCACGTTCCCATCTGTAGTAACGGAAATTGGTCGTCCGCAACGGTCACTATCTTCTAACGACCTCCTTCCGAACTGGAATTCCTTGAACCACTTGTAGACCATGGATCTCGACGGCGCTTGGTCACCAAAACACCTGGTCAAAATTTCAGAACTTTCCTGGAAAGACTTTCCTTGAATAAAATCGTAATACATCATGGCTCTTAAATCTCTGTTTGAGAGGAAATTTGCACCTCCTTCTGAAGCATCACCCTTACCCTCCATTTCATCGCGTAGGGAAAAAACGACTGAGAGTAGAAGTCTGAATTTTTGTCTCAACTATGATGACATTGCTTGTGATGATGACGTAAACATTATTTTTTTGATGTCATCTGTTCTTTCACATTCACGAACTTATGGGGTGACCCTCGTAGAGGTGTGTGTGTGTGTGTGTGTGTGTGTGTGTGTGTGTGTGTGTGTGTGTGTGTGTGTGTGTGTGTGTGTGTGTGTGTGTGTGTGTGTGTGTGTGTGTGTGTGTGTGTGTGTGAGCGATAAAGACAGACAGAGGAACTACATTGTAATATAGAAGTTTATTTTGAAAGGATGGAAACTGTAGGCACGGTCGCGCATATCTTACAACATGTCCTTTTAACACGTCTAGATGTATATTCATGAAAGAGACAACGATATTTTGTTTACTGATATTTAATACATTCATTTTTGGATCATTTAAATGATTTTTGGTGACACTTCCACCAAAACAATCAGAGACACGGTATACTTCTAACTGTATAAAAATAAAAATACAGATTACAATTTACCTTTAGGTTATTCTCTGTCGACATCAAAGTTCCACTAGAGAGGCAGAAATACATAGGCCTCAGATTGAGTACTCGTTCTTCGTAAAACATGGATGCCTAAAACGCTTAAATATCATCAGATATGCTTCGGTGTGAGTATATGTACATGTAATATAGATGGTGTGTGTGTGTGTGTGTGTGTGTGTGTGTGTGTGTGTGTGTGTGTGTGTGTGTGTGTGTGTGTGTGTGTGTGTGTGTGTGTGTGTGTTGCGGACACGGCCAATCGGCCTGCGATTGTTAACTGGTCGGTTGATCGGTTTAGTAGTTGGCGTTCAATGCAATGTCCACACAACAAGAAGTACTGACCACCCTGGCGGGCGGATGAGAAAGCATAGGAGGTGGGGGGGGGGGGGGGGGGGTGGGAGGGACAGCTACCAGTACAGCAGAACATAATTCTATCCAGACAAATAGTGACATGTAGATCACATTTGATGTTTCCTTGACTATTTCGTCCAGTTCTATTCCGTGTCCACTCGTAACACACCGAAGACATATATCGCCCGCCGGAGTCTTGCAAACGAAGAAATTACGGCGCTGACGTGTAGCCCACTGCCAGAGGTTCTCTGTCCGATGATCGCCGATTTCCGTATCTGCAAAGGCAAAACATAACGTTCTGAATTATTCGTAAGTTCTTCCTCCGACGTCGGAAAAAGTTTCAAGGCCAGCGTGCTTTTTCATGCATTGGTCCTGTAATCTGGAACGTCCTCCCCTCTCACATCCGTCATGCTCAGTCGTTAGCAGTCTTTAAGTCTCACCTTAAAACACATCTTTTCTCCATGCAGTAGAACCCCCCCCCCCATGCCCCTCCCCTCCCCGCTCTCCATCTCTGCATGCCACCTGCCAAAAAAAATCTGTGTGTGTGTGTGTGTGTGTGTGTGTGTGTGTGTGTGTGTGTGTGTGTGTGTGTGTGTGTGTGTGTGTGTGTGTGTGTTTTGTACGTTATATCCGTTTATGTTTTTTGTATGTATGTTATGTGTAGTTTATGTACGCGCCCTGAGCTCTTGTGAGATGGGGTGCCACAAATACCCTTTATTATTATTATTATTTTCTGAATTGTTCCTAAACACGTGCATTCCCTGAGTTCAGTCGTTCGAATGCCAGCTGGGGCCACATATCTGTGCTGGTCTTTTTCTCGTTGCCCCGTTCTTCATATGTGAAAAACAGGACGTAGTACTCCAAGAAACCCATCCACCCCTGAGTTCAGTCCAATTCAGGAAAAGGACTAGGAAAAGCCCATACGTGCTCTACCCCGTCTCTCAGAAATCTCCCCAGTGTCGTCTTTCGGACGTAACGTATTCTCTGAAATTTAGCTAAAGAATTTCGTCTCTCTGTCTACAAAATTCAAATTACATACGCATCATGACAATTCTCACACAAACAACGTCTTCCCCTTGGTCATGTTTTTAAAACTAAAAGGCGGCTGTGTTGTGCGATTAATTTTTTCACAGTGACGTGCAATGTCAATTAATAATAATAACTGAGTACTATAAGACATAAGACATTTATTAAATTTCCAAAAGAGGAACATTGCTTTGTGGTCTCTCATAAAAAAAAACATAAAGCATGCCAAACACTCACTCATACGACCATGCACACCCATTCCACCTATTTACATGCTCACACACTCATACCTAAAAATCTATCACAATGTTGCAGCACTATAAATAAATTACAACACTACTACATAAATAAATTACAATAGCAGTGGTGAACATAACTCTATCACAGTCAACGCCAGCTGACACCCGTCAAGGAACACAACCCTACACCTGCTTATTCATCAGCCTAATAGACATTGGTACAAAGCTAATCATTGTTTTGAGTTTCTTGGCAGTAAAGGCTCTAAGCCGTCGGCCTGATGGTAATTTCTGATAATGTAGACGCTTTACCCAATTTCTTTAACTGGCTCAAAGCACCGCGAGCTGAACCCAACACGCACGCTCACGTGAATCACACACTGGACATGCACACATTACAATCACGTGGTGCGAAGGGTCAGCTCAGCAATTTAAGTTTCCGAATTCATAATTGCATTTATTTTCAACTTTTGTGGGCTGAACATCTCCAAAGGCAAAGGGAGGAGGAAGCCGGAGTACCCGGAGAGGACCCCCGACGATCGGCCCGAATGAACGGTGTCACGTGCGAGAAGGAAAATTCTTTACCCCGACTGGGACTCGAACCTGACCTGACGCATTGGTGACGAAGTCTCTTAACCACTAGACCACCGACCGCCCCGATTCACAAACTCCCCAAAGCTACAGCCTTCAGAAACAGTTACGGACCACTTGCAAATATCATTCAACTTTTGTCGTGGTGGCATGCTGGTGTAGTGCTGAACATCGCTAAAACGGCGGCTGATGACAAATGAGCACAGTTCATAACCAGGGATGCATTCTTTTGACCTGCATCTCATTTTTGCCGTGCAGAAAGCCCCAGGTATCGCTCAATGAACACTGAAACTCGGTCTAGTTTTGCCGAAAGTGCAGATTTTCAAACGCGTCAAGCATGCTGTGTGACGCGCACGTGCCATCCACACGGTGGTCGCCATGTTCACTAATTACCCCTTAACCTTGCTACCGAATTTTACGGGAAAAATCTTATTCGTTTATTTTTTCTGATTTATTGAAACTCTCACCCATTATGTTGACTGGTCCTTAACTTTTTGTGAAGACTGTAATATCGAAACAAACAGATTCTCTGGGGTTGGGGGGGGGGGCTGTTGTGGCAGGGCGGAGGAGCTAGCTGTGCTACTGTTGGTGATTCTCGGCAAATGGGTGAACCACTGACTCAGTAACTGACCTGTAGAGCGCAACGAGGAGGATAATGACGACCACCAGCAGAACTACGCCCCCGACGGTCACCCCGACGATCAGCGGTATGTTCACGCCCGTCTTGCTTTCCGCCTCCACAAAGCTCTCTGTCACCACACAGACGTGTGTCGTCCATTGTCAGAAAATATATAGTTTGGATAGTGCTGTGTACTATCCTTTTGGTGTTTGGTGGTGGTGGTGTTGTTATCGTTTTGGTCAGTGTTTGTTGTTGTTGTTACTGCTGTTGCTGTTGTTGTTCCTAATACATGTATCCCTTTTGGTGTTTGTTGTTTTGTTGTACGGTCTTTGGTCCATAAGATTACAGTCGTGTGTGTGTGTGTGTGTGTGTGTGTGTGTGTGTGTGTGTGTGTGTGAGTGTGAGACAGACAGACATACAGACAGACAGAGTTCACCTTGATCACACCGTGATCCCTGCCATCCACCCTGACATCCTGCCGGACATTCTCCCGTCTCCGCGTTGCACGTGCTGCCCTCAACACAATGCCCACACTCACTGCTGCAGTCCGGGCCGTAGGTACCGCTTCCGCATGCTGCGCGTTTGGAGCAGAACAATAATGGGAAATTCCGGGAAAAGGAAATTGTGAGAAAACAGCACTCATTACTTTATTCAGTGTGTGTGTGTGTGTGTGTGTGTGTGTGTGTGTGTGTGTGTGTGTGTGTGTGTGTGTGTGTTTTCTTCTTGTTGTTGTTTTTAAATAGAGACTGATTGATTGATTGATTGACTGATTGATTCATTCTGTCACGGATGCGTGACTTAGGGTAAATCATGTGCCGGTAAGATTTCCGTATGACGGGTTGGTATGATTTCCGTATGCATCGCTACTATATTCTGTGTGGCACACGTGCCTTGTTTTCTGCACGGGCCACGCATGTATCCCTTAGTGAAGGTTTTACACGGGACATTTGTGTATAATATGCTGACCTGTCCGTTTCCCTTGTTTAAGTCGATACAGGTAACCCGTTTTACACGTGATGCAGGTGTATCCTGTGCGATACTCACCCTATTCGCCCTAACAGTATAAAAACCATTGCTATTCACTTGCTATTCGCATTTGGCCCGGTAGTACCGACACGGCTGTTCCAGAGATGGCACGTATTTTCGTCCGTTGTCTTCTAAGGTCTACCGTCTGTAACCCCTCGCATCTTGCATATGGAGGTAAATGGTTCATATCTGTTATTTCCCGTATTATGTTTCAGGTCAGCTATTTTCTCTTGTGTAGATATTACCAACGGTCAGGAAGTTAGTATGAAACTTGACTATTGTGGCCGAAGTGTTATGTGGGCTAAGTATGTTTGATTATTAGCCGTTTTACCAGTGAGTTTAATAGTCTGTATATTCTGCTGACTTGTCCGATGTGACAGCTGTAGGCTTCTACCTTTAGCATTTAGTATGTGCAGTTTCCTTTAGCGTTCGTAACATAGGAGCGTTCGCTGGTTTGTGCCATGGGTTAATATTATCCCATAGATAGGCAGTATGTGCTGGTTGAGCCCAAGGACTTACAATAGTGTATTGTTGCACAGGGGTTCTAGCCCGAGTGGCTGTTTTCGGGAGCCAGAAGCTGCCCTGTAGTCCCTTGTCCCGTGGAGGATTTCATGGCCCTGCGACGACTGAAGGGGAGGGAGCCTGACTGCCCGTATCCGGGATTCAGCGTGGGTGCTGGTCCGCGAGAGCATCAGCTGTTGTGATGCTGTTGTAGAGCTGCCGAGTCAGCTCTATTTTCCGCCGCCTGTGGTATTGTCTGCGGCTTCTAAAACTGCACATCTGCACATCTGCGCGCTTGACCATCGTTGGAAGTACCATCCCGTGCACGTTAAAATGCTCTGAGCGCTCTTAGATACAATTATTTATATCATTTGTATTTTAGGCATAGTATTTATGGCCTTGCTTGCCTTGCCTATTCTTGATGTCATTAGTATTGTAGCTGTACTGTGACGTGTTATGCAATGACTGTCCGTTTTGTCAATAATATCGTGGTGGTGTGAATCCCCGCACGACTCAGTATCAGTTTCTGTTGTGCGACTGCGTGTGAGTGAGAGTAAAGAAAGAGCACGCACCTCTTACACCCATACATTGCAGCACACACGGTCGTGACACATTCATTCATTTATTCAGTGAACGGTTAAGTGTGTGTGTGTGTGTGTGTGTGTGTGTGTTGATTTATTGGTTGATTCACTCAGTCATTCATCATTGAACGTAATTTTCAGTGAATGAGATTTCAGTCTAATTGTGTGTCTATAAGCGTAGGCCTACATGTGGGTGCGTGCGCGCGTGTGCGTGTTTGTGTTCAAGTTCAGTTCAAATTCACACTAACGATGATTACCTGAGCAGTGAGGTGGACTCTCATCTCCTTCACACTCCGAGCAAAGTCCGGTGTCTCGGTCGCACCGCCCGTGTTTACACATTGCCGACAGACAGCGCTTCTCACAGTGTGCCCCGTAATAGCTCGGCAGACATTCTGCATTTTCAGAATAGAGCAATTATGCTGCTGCTACTGCTGCTCTGTGTGTGTGTGTGTGTGTGTGTGTGTGTGCGTGTGCGCGCGCGCGAGCGACAGAGAGAGAGAGAGAGAGGGGGGCGGGGGCGAGAGGGGGACAGAGAGAGAGAGAGAGAGAGAATTAGTGTCCTCTGGTTCTTATCACCACGCAAGGGTGACATTAAAGGGTAAGGTAACGAATGAAATGATAAGTACTACTCAAGTTCCTTCCAGCCGAGATTTGAACTCACAACCTGAACATTCCAACGTTCTATCACCGTTCCCAGAGAAAGAGAGAGAGAGAGCACACACACACACACACACACACACACACACACACACACACACACACACACACACACACACACACAGGCAGACTGACAAAGACAGGCAGACTGGGACAGAGACAAGCAGAGATAGACAGGGACACAGCAGAGATAGAGACAGGCAGTGGCAGAGACAGACAGACCAAAGACAGACGCTAGACAGAGGCAGAGATATACCACGGCACTCGGGCAGTTCGAAGTGCCCGACACAAGCCGGGCAGGACCCAGACTCCTTGTCACAGAACTCGTCCCTGCAGTTTTCGGGGCACCGCAGGTCGCAGAATGCACCCCAGTAGCCGGCCATACAGGCACTGGCGCACTGACCACTCGTCTGCTCACACCGGTCATTCCAGCAATGGGCTGTGTGACAGGAGTAGTCGCAGGTCACTCCCCAGTACCCGGGGTTGCAGGTGTAACAGACGCCATGTTCTGGATCACACCGGTCGTTCTCGCAGTGAAGCGGGCAGGGCTGGTCGCAGTTTGGCCCATAGAAGCCAGGCTTGCATGTGCCTAAGTTAATTAAACAAACAGCGATATGAAAACGCACAGCATGGCCGTTACCTTGCATGATCTGGTCGACAGATTATTACTTTCAACGGTCAAGTCGTAGAGTGTCAGTGTGTGATATTAGTGATAGTAATGTGTTTATGTCCAGTGTGTGAGAGAATGCGTGGGATTCACGTGAGCGTGCGTGTTGGGTTCGCGGCGCTTTGAGCCGATTCATGAAACTGGGTAAAGCGCCTATACAGTACTCATTATTATTTTTATTATTGTGATATTCTTGATTTGAAGTGATATTACTGGTCAGGTCTGTTCAGTTGTTTTACTCAATTTTACTATAAATTTGTAGTCTTATTTATCATAGTGAAAATGTTTATTGTGTGCTTACAAGTATACGGGATTGAAAAGCAGTTTCCCTTTTCGGGATTAAAACAAGTATTCTGTATGCTTTATTCTCTAAATTAGTGTAGCAGACAGAGAGAGAGAGAGAGAGAGAGGGGGGGGGAGAGGGAGAGAGAGTTCATCCAGCTTGCAAACCAGTGGGGAAGCAGTCAGTCGCCTGGTCCGGACAAAGACACTTGGACGTGTTACCGGCAGCCGGTACACAGATATGGGTACAGTTTCCATTGTTACTGCCGCATCCGTTCGGCCCTGTTTCAGCAGCAACGAGAGCATAGTGAGGTCACCTCCACTACATTAACAAACACAGCCAGTGCTCGTAGCAGTTGTTATTGTTGCTGTTGTTGTCGTCACTGTTGTCGTGGTTGTTGCTGTTGTTGTAACTGTTGTTGTCATAGATTTTGGCAGTAAGAGTGTTAAACAACACTGGTGAATATCACACACACACACACACACACACACACACACACACACACACACACACACACACACACACACACACACACGCACGCACGCACGCACGCACACACACACACACACACACACACACACACACACACACACACACGCACGCACGCACGCACGCACACACACACACACACACACACACACACACACACACACACGGGGGGGGGGGGGGGGGGGGCGAAGGCAGAGACAGCACTTGATACACACACATACTTTCTTACCTTCTTACCTATTCAACAAGGGCAGAGTATGGGCTAAAGGTGGTTGCTCAGCAAGGTGAGAATATTCCTCTTCCAGAGTAGTTCAGCAGATGTGAGAAGATTAGAGGTAGAGAGGAGACTGAGAGAGAGAGAGGGGGGGGGGGGCTTTTTCGCTTCGATCTGAATTAGAAAAGACAAAATTGACAGAGAGAGAGAGAGAGAGAGAGAGGGGGTGTCACAAAAGAGGAATCTTTTGTCAACATCGTCACCTCAAACCGCCGCCGCCTCATTTTTTTCTGTTGAGGGGGGAGGGGGGGTAAGGGGGAGGGGGCGGAAGGGGGGGTAAAGGGTTTGGTTTAAACAAGCTCTGAGTGTTTTTTATCGGCTGCAACAGACAAGAGAGAGAGAGATTCGAAGAGAGACTGAGATCTGACCTCGTTCCCAACTGTCTTCAGCAACAACGTGAATGTCGTTCAGGCGAGAGGTGAACGTAAGCATCACCTTGCCTCCGGATCCGTCAGCGTTCAGCCTCAGTATACGGCTCTCGTTAGTATCGGCACTGCAAATACAATAAAATAGTCACATTTCCGTCACTATTAGCCCTGTGAGGAAAGCGATAATGACCGGCAGCCATTGCCACATTCTCTCGAATCGAAATCCTGCTGCTCAAGCATCCAGTTCATTAGGAAAGCTTTCAAAACTCATTTCTTTAACTCTTACCAGTTCGGAGGATTCAGGCGCATTGGTGAAGAGCCACACAGTGCATTCATTAATCAGCCATACCCTCTGGAGGTTTTGCTTTAACTATGCCTTTCTATATATCAAATTAAAGGTAATTGAATGGGCTTTCTTCTAATATGTAAGCTGAAATGTTGTCTAAATAATTTGACACTGTTTTTAATGTTTGAATCCAAAATTTATTCAGATCGGATCTGAGTTTTTCAGCAACTGGAAACTTCACTAAGAACATTTTTTTGTGTGTGTTTTAGTCTCAGGGGAAAAAATGATATTGTATGGATACAGTATTTAATTCTACATCCTATGAACCCTAATTTGTGTACTTTCATCCACGGATATGGGCGTAGTGAGCAAAAAGAAAACATACCCCCAGACGCCATTTTGTCACCAATGATGCATGGATGGGGTTTCTGGGTAAAGTCGATGTCTTCTTTCAATAAACAAACTTGACTAGCAGTACCAAGCCATCTATAGAAACACTTCTTTTTCTTCTTCTTCTTCAATAATAAGAATAAAAAGAATAATAAGAATAAGAATGAATAAAATGATAATGAGAACAATGAATAAAATAATAAGAAGAAGACGAAATAATGATAATAATTGTGTGCATTAATTACTTGGCTCAAAAGCACTGCGAATTGAACCCGACACACACACTCACGTGAATCACACGCAATATCTCACACACTGGACATCAACACATTACAATCACGGAAGAGTCAGCTCAGCGGTTTTGTAATTTACAATTGAGTTTATTTTTTAATGAGCGGTGGGGGGAGGGGGGGGGCTGAACATTTCCAAAGAAGAGTGGAAGGAAGGCAGAGTACCAGGAGGGAGCCCCCGTCAATCTTTCTGAATGAACGGCTCCACTTACCACATTCTTCAACAACCTACAGTCCCGATACAATAGCCTTACTACAGACGCACTGCGTGCAGACTGCAGGCATAAGAAATGCTGTCAATGAAAACCTCTAAAAACTTAATAATAATCATTATTATTATTATTGAGGGGTTCCAAGAGCATGCTCCTCTAGAAAATGTTTTCCACCACATTAAAAATCTTTGCAATGATGGATATAAAACAAACTGGGTACATATAAAATTCATGCACCTAGAGTTCAGACAATACATCATTTTATTGACTGCTGCACAGTTTGGGAGTAGTGAAAAGGTGAATCAGTGTATAGAATTTTAGCTGGCTGGGGTGGTTTTTGGTGGCGGTGGTGGTGGTAGTGGTGTGGTTGTTTGGTGGTGGTTGGATTTTGAGGGGGAGGGGGAGGGGGAGGGGGGGAATTCCTCTGAAATTTGCTGATTCAATGATTTGCTGATTCAGTGACAATTTCCGTGTCTGCTTTGATCCATACCGCTTCGGTGTCCAGTCGGTGACGTAAAACTGGTCGTGGTAGAAAGCCAGACCAAACAGCCAGTGTTTTCCTACATCCAGAGAATACAGCTGTTGACGGTTGTTCCCATCCAGGTCAGAACTCTCCACAAAACCGTTGTCCATGCGCTGATTCACCCAGAACAGGCGGTTATCTAGTCACAAAACGCCATAATAGGTCAGAGTTATGAAAATCACTGGTTAAACCAGTGTAATTTCTCGATTTTCATATTTGTGCTGGCCTTTCTCTCGTTGCCCCGTCTTTGATACGATCACCCTTACGTGGTGGAAAAGGACGTTAAACTCCCCCCAAACACCCACGCATCCATCCTTCTCGATTTCTCTAAGGGTTTTCATAAAACCAGTCTGTAACACACTACAACTTCACTTTCCATTTCTGCATCTTCATCTAATGCTCGGGTCGTGAGTTCGTATCCCGGCTGGGGCCAAATATTTGTGCTGGCTTTTTCATCGTTGCCCCGTCTTTGATATCATCCGTATGTGGTGGAAAAGGACGTTAAACCCCCAAACACCCACCCACCCTGCATCTTCATCACATGACATGACCCAGCCAGGGGAGCCGGGATGGCCGAATGGTAGAGCGTTGGACTCTCAATGCTCGGATCATGATTTCGCATCCAAACTGGGGCCAAATATTTGTGCTGGCCTTTTTCTCGTTGCCCCGTCTTTGGAATCCCCCTTACGTTGTGGGTGTTTGGGGGTTTAACGTCCTTTTCCACCACATAGGGTGATATCAAAGACGGGGCAACGATGAAAAAGCCAGCACAAATATTTGGCCCCAGCCGGGATCGAACTCACGACCCGAGCATTAGACCCTTACGTGGTGGAAAAGGACATTAAACTCTCAAATACCCGCCCACATGCTGTGGCCGATGGTTGCAGTTGTGCAGAGTTCGCCAGCCCCCTTACCCCACCTCTCACAATCGGCTACTCTCAAATCCATGGCCCCAGTAGACTGCACACTGTAACTAACTGTGCTAAGATCATACAAAAGACATTATCTGACAACAATGGTTTTATCTTTTTAACTTTATTATCCCTTTCGGGAAATTCGGACTGCGTCGCCCGGGGGAAGCGCATCGCCGCGGTGCAGCGCCACCCAATAGCCTACCTATCCTATGTTTGTTTTTTTTTACAATTTTTGCTGGGGGGAGGAAAGCCGGATAACCCGGAGAGAAACCCCCGATGAGCAGCCCGGTAGCCAGGAAAAACCGGTATCACATATCACAAGCTCGACCTGGGCTCCAACCCACGCTTCACCGCCATGACACTGTTGACGGCCGTTCAGTAGCGCAGCGGCTAAATCCGACGCGCTACCTATCAGACCACCGTTCACCCCATTTTTTGTCTATTTTCATAAAGGATTTCATAAAAGTTAGTTAGTTATTTAAGGCTTTACGCCGCGCAGGATTTCATAAAACCTTTCCCGAACAGAAACAACATATATAACGTACGAAGCAATCAGTTTAGGTCAGGTTTTGACTAGACCACAAAAAAGGCGAAAACGTAACAATACATAACATTTTGTTGAACAAATTCAATCTGAGCAACATCTGAAAGTGAGGACTTAAAAGTAAATAAATTACGCGTGTCAGTGATTGACGTAAATACAAATGAGTAACGAAAAAACTTCAACCATGAAATAATACTTACTCGGCAAGTCAAGAGCAAGGGCGTCCGGTAAAAACAGGTATGTGTCGTGTAAAACTTTACGTTCGGTGCCGTCGTAATTGGCTCTCTCAATTTTCTCTGGCGTTCCTCGGTCGGTCCAGAAGAGCACACTGAAAATACGATGTAACCTTAAGCATTATATGACAGGATCAAAAGACGGTGTGTGTGTGTGTGTGTGTGTGTGTGTGTGTGTGTGTGTGTGTGTGTGTGTGTGTGTGTGTGTGTGTGTGTGTTTAAATGTCCTCAGACGAACGGATTTTCACTCGAATGTCCAGACGGATTCGTCCGTCTCCCATGCCAGAGAGAAATGTCAAGGTTTGCACGCCTGTTCATACTGTTGGAGATGGAATCATCGGGGTCAATCGGTCTGAAAGTCAATACCCTAGTGCAATGTGCGAATAGTAAAATACTCTTACAACACTCTTGATTTACAGCTATTCGATATCATCAGTTCATTCAGAGGAATTATTTGATAGTCGTTTGCCTTTTTCAGACAGAGGGAAAGGACGGGAAAGAAAAGGAAAATACCCATTCATGGTGTCAACAACGATCGCCAGAGGCTTGTCAAGATTTTCGCTGATGATTGTTCTCTCCCATGAACCGGACGCTGCCACCATGGCAATGACGTCATTTCCGGCATCGGTGTAGAACACCAGACGTGACAAGGGATCAAATGCTATCCCAGAAGGTTTTGCGTCTGAGAGACAACAACAAACATCAGACTTTGAGGGGGAATCGTGTACATGTTAATAATGTTAATAAGATCTGAAGGGTCACACCGACTTGCCTCTCATTACATTTATATGAATTTTCAAAACAGACAAGGGGAGCCGGGATGGCCGAATGGTAGAGCGTTGGACTTCTAATGCTCGGGTCGTGAGTTCCTATCCCGGCTGGGGCCAAATATTTGTGCTGGTCTTTTTCTTGTTGCCCCGTCTTTGATATCACCCCTACGTGGTGGAAAAGGACGTTAAACTCCCAAACATCCATCTATCCATTCAAAATAGAAAATAGGTATAAAAAAACGTTTCAGCTTCAACTAAACTATAGTTTGAGCTTATAGTTTTCGAGGGTATGTTTATTGTTGTTTTGTTTTTGTTTTTGATTTTGTTTTAATCTCAATGGAAAGAATGAAAGCTGAGAAACCCCCCTCACCAGATACGTAAAAAGCGAGGGGGGCGCGGGGTGGGGGCGGGGCCGGTGCTGTTTAGTACCGCAATAAGCCGACATGGATCGGAATACTGCGATGGATACAGATATAACCTGCACCGTCCCTTCAATACGATGCTCGGGCAATTCAGGGGCAGTAGGCAACATACGGGGAAGGACAAGGGCAGGTGACGGACAGCCTGTCAACAGCAAATCGAACGAATACGTGACACGGTATCTCCGGAAAGCATACGTGTGACCGAGCGCGCACAGACGTCCGGTGCGGCTGGGTGAGACATACCCTAAATCTCGAGATAGCCCAGGCCTTAGGAGCGCCCATGGACCAATACACACGCGACAAAGACAGACGACTCGACAATGTAGCCTAGCTAACCTTCAACTGATGTGCGAGACACGACGGGAACAGGAGGCAGTGAATGAGGTCAACGTTTCCTATTGCTTGGTTCCGAACTGATTTTGGGCCAAGCAGGCCTTGATTAAGGACAATGTTTCCTAGTGCCAGTACTGCGCTGTCCTGAACTGATATTATGACAAATCATCATCATCATCATCATCATAATAAATAAATAAATAAATAATAATAATGATAATGATAATAACACTAAGGAGAAGAATGAAGAGCTACAATAAGTTCTCAGCGATGGGGAAAAACAAACGAGCATATGTAACAAAATAACAAATAAAAATAAAGATGTAAGGAGATCTGCAAAATTCTATTAAAAAATAAAAAAAAAATAAAAAGTTCAGGGTTTATAAACTACACATGTATATACACCAAAGATAAAGAGACATGGAGATTAAGCAGTGTTTCCGGACAGAAACAGGTAGGATTTGAGGTTATACTTGAAAGTTTCAAGGGAAGAGTGAAAGGAGTTAATTCCAGGGCAGGACAGGCACTGAAAGAGCGGATTACAGGTGTCTGTGCGGGGAGGGAAGGGGAGGAGGGTGTCAAAGAATATTCTAAATCCATAAAGTTTGATAGCAAACGTACATTTCGGACCTGCTGCAGCTGTACACCCCCTCCCGGTCCCTTCGCAAGTCTGTTGACACGCGCAAAGTCCATCTCTCGCACTCTAACTTGAAAACACGCGGTGAACGTGCTTTCTCTTGCTTCGGTCCCTCAGTGTGGAACACCTTGCCTGCCTCCATCCGCCATTCCCCAACTCTGTCCCGCTTCAAGTCCCGTCTTAAAACCTATTTCTTTCGGGAAGCGTTTAATTAGTCTTTTTTTCCTTGTGTGTGTGTGTGTGTGTGTGTGTGTGTGTGTGTGTGTGTGTGTGTGTGTGTGTGTGTGTGTGTGTGTGTGTGTGTGTGTGTGTGTTAAGCGGCTCGATCTCTTCAGAATAGGCGCTCTAAAAATGTGTAGTAGCAGCAGTAGTAGTAGTAGTAGTAGCAAAGACATTACATAATGTCTTTGGTAGTAGTATCATCATAGCGAAGGATAGAAAAACAGGCGCGGGTACCTACTCGAGTTCAAGATTTTAACGGTTCCAGAGAACGTGCCATCGAGGTTGGCACTGAAGATTCCCTGCGTGTGCAGATCTGTCCAGAAGACTCTCTTATCCACAGGGTCGTAGTCGACGGCAAAAGGATGAAAAAGTTCCAGGTTAGGGATGGTGGCGAAGCTCAGTGTCTCCAGATCCACACGAACGATGTGCCTGCCAGTGACTGGACTCAGCAGGAACTTGTCCTGCAGGATCTCTGGGTGTGCGAGGGAGGTTGGAAGGCAAAGCAAATGAGTATCATACAACTTGCAAACCGGAAACATTTGAATGTATCCAATCTTGCCGTTAAATTATATTAACCCTTAAACGCCCCTCATGAACCGACACCTAGTGATGTTTGACAATAAAATGGAATTTTATTTACCGTGTAATATAGTCAATAATTATGATGTTATATGCTAAAACAGTCTCCCAATATGACAGTATCCGATATGATATACGGGTGGGAGAGGGGTGGGTGGGTGGGGGTGGGGTGGAGTTTGTTTGGGAGTTTAACGTCCTTTTCCACCACGTATGAGTGATATCAAAGACGGGGCAACGAGAAAAAGGCCAGCACAAATATTTGGCCCCAGCCGGGATTCGAACTCCCTACCCGAGCATTGAAAGTCAACGCTCTACCATTCGGCTGTTCGGCTCCCCCGGATATGATATATACATGTACATACTTATATTTGTACCTATCGTGTAATATATAGGCTATATGTGGTATTTAGCATATAATATTAGTATAGACGATATGTTGTACATGTACGTGCTATAAGTGTATGTATCGTGTAATATATAGGCTATATATTGTATTTAGCATAATTATCAGTAGTATCAGTATATAGACTACATGTTGTGCATATACATGTTCATAGCGTGTAATAGCGTCTGTGTGCCGTACGTGTACCTACCGGATGTGTAGTTAACGTGTAATAAAGGCATTAATGTTGAAACAGTCTCCCATACCTCGTCTGGTACGCCAGAAGAACCATTTTAACCATTAATATTCTTATTACATGTCCGTACCGAATGTGTATTTAGCGTGTAAGACAGCCTACATCTAATTACGGTGTATATGTTACAGTTAATCTGTGAAACCAGGGAATACGTGTATTAACTAAACTATTTCAGATAATGCATGAATTAACTGTGGCCACTAGTCAATACATGCATTACCTGAAAATTTCAGTTAATACATGAATTAACTAAAAGTAAGTGACAGTCAATACATGTATTACCTGAACATCTCTCTTCATCACAATTACTCATACAACACACTCAAACTTGCTTGCCTTTCACCCACAACCTTGCTGCCAAACCAGCACAGAAAAGAGAAAGTCAGAACAGATTCAATAAAACTGCGATAAAAGACCTTTTTTATGTAGACACCTGCACTACAGTTGGTATCTATTTCCTATACGTCTATATGTTACAGTTAATCTGTGAAACCAGGGAATACGTGTATTAACTTAACTTTTAGTTAATTCATGTATTAACTGAAATTTTCAGGTAATGCATGTATTGACTAGTGGCCACAGTTAATTCATGCATTACCTGAAATAGTTCAGTTAATACACGTATTCCCTGGTTTCACAGATTAACTGTAACATGTGTTAATGTACGTACCGGATGTGTAGTTAGCGTGGAATCCAGCTCCACTCTCGGACCCATCGGAGACGAACCGGATCCACATAGCGTTCTTAAAACTTCTCTCTATCATTGAGGTGGTGTTAGGCTTGCTTCCACACGCGTGAAGCAGACGAGGAGCGTTTTCAGAGTCCCCATCTCTGATCTAAAAACACAAACACAAACTAAACTTGGAGCTTTTGCTCAAAACATGGGTCTGCATCGTATACTTTTGGCGATATGGTGCGCCGCTTATAAACAAGTTTCGATCGAGCCAAGACCACGGTCAAAAAAAAAGGGGGGGGGGGGGTGTTTAAGAGTTTAACGTGATTTTTATGTTAGTTTTATTCTCCGGGTAGCTGTGATGGTCATCTTGCTGTGTTGTGAATTGCTGTGCCCGCTGTTTTTGCTGTATCACTCCCGTGTCACTGTGTGTGTGTGTGTGTGTGTGTGTGTGTGTGTGTGTGTGTGTGTGTGTGTGTGTGTGTGTGTGTGTGTGTGTGTAAGACTCATGAACTCAAGAAGGCGACCTTTTTCTCCTTTTTATCTTCTTCTTCTTATTCTTTTTGTGTTTCCCGCGATTTTGCTCTTCTTTTT
Organism: Batillaria attramentaria; assembly: GCA_018292915.2. Classification (NCBI taxonomy): domain Eukaryota; kingdom Metazoa; phylum Mollusca; class Gastropoda; family Batillariidae; genus Batillaria; species Batillaria attramentaria. The sequence continues at coordinate 700,418 of JACVVK020000212.1, read as the reverse complement.
TTTATCCTTTGGCTTAATTCACGACAATTTAACTTCCAGTTTCCGAAAAAAAAGAAAAAAAAAAAAAAAAACGAACATTTTTCTCGTTGCAAATTGGAGTTCGAAAACCTCACCTGTACAAAATCAAAAGGGCAAGCATTTGATCCATTGCGCAAATCTCCCTGCAGATCAAAGGTGTCAAATGTCAAAGTGATGCGATATTCCTCTGGCTGGATGATGCGGTAGACGCAGTCTTGGTTAGGTGGGTAATTTTCGGGATAGGCAGGGGACTGGATGGTGCCATCAAGAGATGTAAACAGCCCACCACAGTCTGCAAGATTTCATGAACATTTCTTCTTGAGTAAAGGCTGTGAACGGCCCTATATACAGTAGCTCAGCGTTGCTGATAAAAATTACAGGGTCCTTTCTAAGGCGGAGTGTGTTCGAAGAATACCGACTTTTTTTCCCTTTTGTTTTGTTTTCTTTTTTTAAGTTTTGCTTTCTGACTCAGACAGAGAGAGAGAGAGAGTGCAAAAATTACGCATAAACATGGCAAGCATTGGTGGAATTATATTCCCATGCTTTGCGTAATTACAGGCGCGCTCGCTCTCTCTCTCTCTCTCTCTCTCTCTCTCTCTCTCTCTCTCTCACACACACACACACACACACACACACACACACACACACACACACACACACACACACACACACACACACACACACACACACGCACGCACACACACACACACACACACACACACACACACACACACACACACACACACACACACACACACACACATTTCTTTTTGTGTGCCGGCGGTGGTGCCCGGGCCACTCTTTCGGCGACACTGACGGACGAGTTTCGACTGATGAGACTGGCAAGGACGATACTTACCGTTTTGTGCTGACGAAACACATGAACTCCAAACGGCGTAGAAGATGAAGCAGAGACTTCTGGCTTTGTGGTACTCCATTGTGCGTCCTCTGGCCCACTTCAGCTGGGTTTGTGAACTACTCAAATGCGTCGCCAGGTCAACCAGGAAGTTTTGTGTTATGGCACACTGAGTAGAGGACAAGGCAGGCACTGCCAATCATTGTCTTCGTATGCACTATTTATATGTATACGAAAATGTAAAGACAGCGAAGCCAGACCCATCAATGCGAGGTTAAGCAATCCACTGTACCATCATCGGGACTATACGGTGGCGGAATACTGAATTCTGGTCACACAGTGAGCAGAACCATAACTATGATATATGATATCACATGCAGACTGATTTCCAGCGGGTGTTGATATTAATGTACGTTATATCCCATAACACTCAATAATTATAAGATGCAGATGAATCATGAAGTGTGGGTATAAGAAGTACCCTTCAAGACAAAAAAGGTGAAAGATGTTCTATTTCCCCTCTCCGGCCCTCCCCCGTCCCCGCAAACCGGCGCCACCGCCAGTGCCGGAACTGACTAGACTAGTATATGAGCCTGTCTCAAAACCTACAGTCAGCACAGGAGTGTGTGTGTGTGTGTGTGTGTGTGTGTGTGTGTGTGTGTGTGTGTGTGTGTGTGTGTGTGTGGTGACACTGAGTACACACACTGACAATTCTTCGGTATATTTGGTATGGGTCTAGCTGGGATGGGTCTTACTGGAATAGTCTTGCTGGTATGACACCATCACAACGTGTGGTAGAGATAGTACACACACAGTTCTTCGGTATATTATATCTAGCTGGGATGGGTCTTACTGGAATAGTATTGCTGGTATGACACCATCACAACGTGTGGTCGATTGCAGTAAATAGACGCCCGAAGCTTTTTCCTTCTCAAGGGACATAACCGCCATGACGTAAACAAAGGGCCTTACGAACGCAACCAGCATGCGAAGAGGTACGATGTGACCTGTTGCAAACGGAAACGCGACCACTTGGTCAGAATGAAGAGGATGGATGTGAAACAGAAGCCTGCAACAGACTACTCATGTCTCTTGTGGCTCGACTGGTGTCGGTGTTCATTCAACACTGATCACGGCGTTTTGCGTCGTGGTGTTTGAATGAATGAGCGGTAATATAATACTTTTCCTTGTTTGTTTCTGTGCCCTGGCATGACCTGATAGGCAAGAGTAGTAAAGCCTTCACAAGTCATTGATGCAATGCCCAGCATCCAAGCGTGAGTGGTTGAGACCCTGGAAACCAGGAACTGAAAACAAGGCTGATGCTGGTCCCAGTTTAGCCAGTTCATTTCATTTCTTAGTGACTGAATGGCAGGTAACGGATGACTGAAGTGGCATCTTGAGCAGGATCCTGAAATATAATGTCATTGATACGAAACAGACACTACTAATACAGTACAGATAGAAATCTAACCCGACCCACATTAACCACAGCATGAATCCTACAAGCTGTCAGTAATTATAACGGTCTAGTGGTTAAGACTTAATTTGTCACCAATGCGAGAGGTCAGGTTCGAGACCCACACGGGGCAAAGAATTTTTCTTTCTCGTATGTGGCACAGTTCATTCGGCCCGACCGTCGGGGGGTTCTCTCCCGGGTACTCCAGCTTCCTTCTCCTGTGGTTTGGAAAAGTTCAGCCCACAAAATTAAAAATATATTAATGAGTGGTTGATGGCAAATGACACAAATAATAATAATAATAATGAGTATTGTATAGGCGCTTTACCCAGTTTCGTGAACTGAACCCACCACGCACGCTCACTTGAATCACACGCATTCTCTTACACACTGGACATAAAACACATTACAAACACGTCGTGCGAAGGGTCAGCTCAGCTATTTAAATTTCGGAATTCAGAATTGCATTTACTTTTCAGATTTGGTGGGCTGAACATTTCCAAAGCAGGGGGGGGGGGGGAGCTGGAGTACCCGTAGAGAATCCCCAACGATCAGCCCGAATGAACGGTGCCAGATATGAGAAGGAAAAATTCTTTGCCCCGAGTGGGACTCGAACCCCCCACCTCTCGCATTGGTGACAAGTCTCTTAACCACTAGACCACCGACCGCCCCGAAATACAATTAGTAAGGTAGCAGTAACATTTGCACTACCTGTACATTGTAACTCAGGTTTTTTCTTCGCTTTTTCCCCAAGCAGGTTAGTGTTCAAGACTGCAGTGCACAGTACCAACAAATACACATCCTGAAGCAGCTGTTGGTGATCTCAGTCAAAGAGCATCGACTGATCTAAACACTGAAATCACAATGTCACCATCACAGCAGCAACATACGTCGAGTGTCAATACACATTTTACGGCAGAAGCTAAGCGTGAACTTGGAACAGTATGAAAGTAAGGAGGAAACGATGGCTGCTGCGGGGGTGGTGGGAGGCATGGCCGCGGGGTGGTGGTGGAGCCACATGACAGTGATCATCACAGGAAATAACTGTGTAGCGCCACAATGAGTGACTGGCGGGGAATCATTCAGGCATTTTATCCAAAACTGCTGCAGCAGACCTACTGCGTGCCACCTGTTCACTTCAACCAGGTGCCGTACAAAAGACAGAGTATTGCAGGTCAGTCCTTCCTCCTGACACAGCCACTGCTCAACACTGACACCCGAGGCCCTGCTAAACCGTTGGCATGTCAGATATCCCACTCAAAGAGAAAAAAGAGAGGTGCCAAATCAAACAAAGCAGTAGCCAGTCGTGCTCCACCTGCTGTTCTTGTAAAGGACCATTCATCCTCAGAAGTATCTGTCTCAACAAGTTATCCATTAGAATCCACAGAACGTCACCCATCAGAATCCACAGAACGTCACCGATCAGAATCCACAGAACCTCAGCCATCAGAATCCACAGAACGTCATCCATCAGAATCCACAGAACGTCACCCATCAGAATCCACAGAACGTCATCCATCAAAATCCACAGAAGGGCATCCATCAGAATCCACAGAACGTCATCCATCAGATTCCACAGGACGTCATCCCTCAGAATCCACAGAACCTCACCCATCAGAATCCACAGAACCTCACCCATCAGAATCCACAGAACCTCACCCATCAGATTCCACAGAACGTCACCGATCAGAATCCACAGAACCTCAGCCATCAGAATCCACAGAACGTCATCCATCAGAATCCACAGAACCTCACCCATCAGATTCCACAGAACGTCACCGATCAGAATCCACAGAACCTCACCCATCAGATTTCACAGACCCAACACCGGTATCCCCATATAGCATGTGGACTCGAGAGTCTGGTTCGGTGGCCCAAACTTCCGTCGTCTTTGAGAGTGACACGCGTGAAGACCGTGCTCAGCAACAGGTCTTACACTGCCTTCAAACTCTGGGGGAGGAGCAAGAAGAGGTCATGTTCATTGTCTCAAGGATGAACTTTGCAGATGTTCTCAACAAACCTTGTTACGCTGCAGCTGTTAAGGACCTCCCTAAGCCGTTCGACCTGCCTGAAGGCTACAGGCGGGGTGACTGTGACATTCTTCTGATTCATCGTCACCATGGCATTCTTGTTGGAGAGGTCAAGTCAGTGGGAATGAAAGCTGCAGTGCTGGAGAAAACGCCTCATGAAATGGATAACGATGTGGCCAAACGAATAAGGAAGGCAGCTGAACAGCTAGACAAATCAGAGAAAGTGATAAAACATGTAGTGAAAGACATTGCTGCAGGTGTGTCTGTGATGAAGACAGTGATTCTGCCTTATGTCAGTCGCACACAGTTACAAAATATTTTGCAAGCAGATGCTGAGCTGGGAGAGGTATGAGACACTAGTATTTGTTTACTGCATTAGTCATGTAAATTAATCTACTTTCACAATAAGCTGTCAGCATATCTTTTTCAAGGTTCACATAAATTGTTTGCATTGTCAAAATATTTGGCTAAGCTGCCTGAATTACAGTTCCATAACTTACAGAATCCATCTTCTGAAAAGACATGTGCAAATTAGTACACAAGTAACACATATAACGTAGCTGTACTCATTAGTGGACCAAACCCTCTGAATTTTTATCTCTGTTCACATTATGCATTTTGTGCCTAATTATATAATCTTTGTTAAGTAACATCATCACATTGTCATTTCTTTTGGGCTTGTCTACGTTCTTCCACATCCTGTTTCCACATCCACATCCACATCTTTTATTTGTCTCAAGCTGCTGTGTAGAAGTATTGGAGCTGACGACAGAGAGACAGCTGTGAAGTTTTGTATCTGCCGTGAACAGCTCTCACATGCTGAGACACCATGGGATGTCACTCCAACTGTCCTGTCGGAGCTCAGCGCTTGGCTTCAACACAGAATGAAGATGACATCTGACACAAGCATGTCAGATGATGTGTACATTGACATTGTGGCCAGGTAGCCTGTGTATATATGTGTGTGTGGTCATAGTTGTACACTGTTTTAGGGTTTTTGTGTTTTTTGGCGTTTTTTTTACTGCTTTATTGTCCCTTTCGGGAAATTCAGGCTGCTTTCCCTGGGGGAAGCGCATCGCCGCGGTGCAGCGCCACTACTTTTTTTTTTTTCTTTTTTTTTTACAATTTTTGCATACATGTTTTTTGTTGCTGCTGGGTTTTTTGTTGTTGTTTTGTTTTGTTTTCTTTTTTTTATTTTGTTTTTTGTTTTTTTTTATGTTTTGGGTTGTTGTTTTTTTTGTTGTTGTTGTTTGTTTGTTGTTGTTGTTGTTGTTGTTGTTTTTTTTTTTGGGGGGGGGGGGGGGTCGGGGGGATATATACCATGTTCTATTTGCAATGATTACAGTCTTGACGTGTGATAGTGCCAAACTTCCAGAACAGCTCTAAATATATATATATATATATATACTGTAACGCATTTCTTTTGTTATTTAGAGTTGCGGGGCCAGCCACATCGATCACTGTACACTGCATCTTTTCACCACGTGTGGAAGTGCGCACACTGGACCAGGCCATATCAGAATGTGGTGAGAGACTCTCCCAACTAGTCTTGACTCCACCACAGCTGTGCCTGCTTCAAAGAAAACCCAAAATAGTCTGCCTGACAGGACCACCTGGCACGGGGAAGTCACTTCTGCTCGTGATCATGGGACTCATCTGGTTGCGGAAAGGCTTTGATGTCCACGTTGTGAGCGTAAGGTCCGTCAACCTAGCAGCGTCTTGTCTCATCTGTCACCAACTGAGAATGACCATTCGCTCAGACCCCAGACCACCTGCGAGAGTGGGCAAGGTACATCTGCATGAGTTCCATGTGGACGAAACAGAGGCAGAGGTGGAAAATGTGGTTGGGACACTGGTTGCTGCAGCTGGTGCAGGAGGGAAGTTACATGTGCTGATGGATGAAATCTTGCTGGGTGACAGGTATGTTCACTGTTGTGTTGTGAGTTCTGGTTGTTGTATGAATCGGCAGATGTACGAGAAGAGTTGGTATAATTAGTATCCGTCATCTGTTTATCTTGATTTTGTGAAAATTAAATTTCACTTGTGTTAAATACCTTGGATATTATGTACTACTCCCAAACACCAAAACAGTGAACACACACACACACACACACACACACACTTCAGAAGTTATTTTTACGTGAAGTATCATTACAGGGTGAGAGAGAGAGAGAAGGGCTGCCACCACCAATAATCCAGTTTGACTAACCTACAGATACAAAAGCAACCATTTCAGTCAGTGTCACCTTCTCTGCTGAGTCCACATCTGTTGTACTTTATCTATCCCCAGTCTCCTGCCAAGTGCACTTGGAAGCCGTGTATACCGCATTCTGAAGGACCTTTGCACCCGAATTCAAGACCTACACCTGTGGGCAGCCTCCATGTTTCGTGTCACTGTATGCGAAGACGTGCATGTGGAGCAGCTGACAGAACCTCTGAGGTGCAGCCCAGTCGTCCTTAGGGAGGTTCTGCCAGGGGTCGAGTCAAGTTGGTATTCTGCAAAGGTCCACGGCTACACTACTAGCAGCACACCCTCACCCTTTGATGGGCCCAAGATCATCAGGTTGTCTCACAAGGGTGAAGGTCACATTGGACGATGGCCAGTCGGGTGTTTCAAATGTGGCTCAGACGTAGGCGACCTGCTGCACCATCTCAACATCGGAAAGACTGCAGGTGAGTAACTTAGGTTTCACACCATTACAGGAAGGAGACAAAAACTACCGATCTTTTATATTTATAAGTATTGTATAGGCACTTTACCCAGTTTCATGAATATGCTCAAAGCGTCGCAAACTGAACCCAACACGCACGCTCACGTGAAGCACACGCATTCTCTCACACTCTGGACATAAACGCATTACAATCACGTGGTGCGAAGGGTCAGCTCAGCTATTTAAGTTTTGGAATTTAGAATTGCATTTGTTTTTCAAATTTTGTGGGCTGAACATTCCCAAAGCATATATAAAGCATATATATATATATTCTTTCATCATTTTGGGGGACAAACATTCACATTGTTGAAAGTAAATACTGTGACGGTTCACACAACTTCGTGAATTACTGAGTGTCTGCTGCTAAAGTATAGAGGGTGAAAATACTGCGTAGGACTGCCTGTAACGCAGGATTGTAAATGTATAAGCAAGATTTGAGAGACTTGCCATAACAGTCGCACAGCCAGAATGTCTTGTAGATTTGATTTAACTCATTCCAGATGCAGTGAAAACACATTTACAGCAAACACACAAAGCTGTGGTGACACACTGCCTTCTTGTACTTGGCCATATCCAAAATCGTCATCAGCTGAGAGCGTCACTGTTGACGATGGGGCAATACTCTTGCTGACAGACTGGATTACATTCTGCATATAACATTCCCTCCCTTTGACCACAGTTGGATGTTTTCCAACGTGCAGTGTCAAACATACTGGTCACTGACACTGTGTGTGTCATCCACTGGTTGTGTGGCACATCAGTCCTGTTTGTGTTAAAAATCTTTCGGTATTTAATAGGAAGATAATTCAAGTCATGCAAGTAACTGACTTTGGTCGATACTTATCAGAAATAGCAACAGTAATAGCAGAGCAAGTGACTGACTTAGGTCAAAAGTGTTAAAGTTTCATCTCCATGAAAAAGGCCACATGGCAAGTTAATTGCAATTAACTCAACCATTGTAGTGTTCTGCTCAGAAACTGCTTAAAGTTTACTGTTCTGTATTTCACATTGTATGATCTGTGGAGGTGTGTTAGTCACCACCAGTCTGGCCTTTAAAGGTATTAGAAGTAGTTTAGTGTTTGCATGTTTGTTGTAAATAATGAATAGTAAATTTTATTCTTTCTCCATTGTTTTTTTCTCTTTTTTTTTTTTTTTCATCAGCAGGTTCAAAAGCAACTTCATGCCCTGTAGGGGAGGGATGCACTGGTTGTTCAACTACCAGCCCCCCTTCTCTTCAGTACCGTGATGTGTTTGTGTTGACACGCAGTTCTGAGCTGCGTGATGGTGACAATACAGGCAAAGAACATGACGGTGTCTCAGAGAATGCACCCCAAGCGTCTGCCTTTGTAAGGGGCCTCCGTAGTGCTAGAGTTCCAGTTTGCGTGATTGGACGGGAGGATTTGAAAGCCGAATGGGAGAGGAAGGTGTCTGAGATGAGTGTGGCCTTGAAAGACCAAGTGACAGTCACACACTTCAGTGCTGTGCTCGGTATGGAAAGGAAGGTGGTAGTGTATTTCCCTGGACGGAAATACAGTGCTCTTGAAGAACAGACTGAAGATCAGATTGATGCGGCAGACAGAATCCTTGCGATGTCTCGCTGCACTGGACAGCTGATTGTCATTGACGTGCCACACAATGCTTGTGATACAGACTGAGGCAGCATGAAGAGAGTAAGGAGAACTGAGGGAGAAAAAAAATACAGTGTAGTTGTCTCCTTATGCTGTCTGCCAAACCCTGTTTCTTATAGGAGTGACGTCATGAAAACTTGACTTGAAAATGTCAAGAAAGGGTCATCGTCAACTAGACCAACTTCAGAACAATGTATTTAAGAGTGACACTGGGGAGACTCCTGAGAGATGGGACGGAGTGCATACTGTCTTTCCGCTAGCTCTGAGATGTCATCTTGAACTGACCTGGGAACTGCACTATGGGGCTAACCTAAGACTAAACAGAACCAGAGAGGCAGAAGCCTCCATGGCTCACTTGTGACATGGGTCAAGGTCATTCAAAAGAGTATGTTTGTAAAGCTCTTATTACAATCTATCATCGTGCCAAGTAAGTTGTCTCTGGTGTTCTTAGACAATTTTCCTCCAAACGGTTTGTATGGGTCAAACCTTGGGTCAAGGTCATTCAAATGAGATCTGTTGGTAAAGATCTCATCAATGTCTATTATTATGCCAAGTTTGACGCCTCTAGTATTTGTAGTTCCTGCGAAAACGGTACTGTTAAAATTCACCTTCAAAAAAGGTATGTCTGCGTAGGTCTCATTGCCTTGTTTGATGCCTCTGCTGTTTCTTGTTTCGGAGAAAATGCCAACATTCAAGTTTCCCAAAAACAGCTTTATGGCCTTGACCGAGACTCAAAGACTCCCTTTGTTACACAAGTGAGCCCCAAAAAAAAAAAAACTGGACCATGTGGCATCGCGCTTGTCACATAAACACTGCCTCTGGCTCCTGGCTGTCTCAAATGGCGTACTTGAGAATTCATTTGACATTACGAATAACGCTGTCTCACAAAGGAATGGTAGTAGCTGGTGCTGACTTACAGATCTGAGGTTAAAATCCCCCCTCCCCCCCCCCCCCTGTTTTTTTTGTTTTGTTGGTTTTTTTTTCTGAATGAGAACAAAATGATCTGCTAGCATGTTAGAAAGAGGTTTTTCTTTTTTTAAAAAAAAAAAAAAAAATAGCAGGTCATAAACACACATACAGGAAAATAGATGACAAATTTATTGCCAAATATTTGACAAAGGACAATCCCTCAGGGGACAAACATATACATCCTGCCTATTCTTTGAGGGCCGCGGCAATGTCAACCCTTTGATACTCTGATGTTTAAATTTGAAACTTTTCTCTTTTTTTCCCTTTGTTGTTTGTTTTAGTTACTATAGGTTTTTCGTTGTTGTTTTGTTTGGCGTTTTTTCATTTGTTCGGGTTTGTTTTTTTTTTGTTTTGTTTTTTGTTTTGTTGTTTGTTTTTTTTTTGGGGGGGGGGAGGGGGGCAGGGGCATTGTTTTCTTTTCTTTCTTTTCTCTTGTTTTTTTTTTGTTTGTTTGTTTGTTTTTCTTCTTTTTTTTCCTTCTTTCTTTTCTTCCCTCTCTCTCTCTCTCTCTCTCTCTCTCTTTTTTTTTCTTTCCTTCCTTTTTTTTTTTTTTTTTTTTTGGGGGGGGGGGGGGGGGGGGGAACAAATTCATAGTTCTGACACAGACAGTTGCCTTCAGTGTTCGCTCTGCACACGAGGTTTTCACTTCACTAGTCACCCTCATTTCAAAATATATCTGGGCATCAGCCATGTAGCCACTGTACCAAGAATATGCACAAACGCAGTTCCACTCACGATGTACGTAGAAGGGGCTACGGTAATTGATATTTCTTGCATTTGATGTTCTGATGAAAGCAACACATTTGCTAAAATATCAAAGGCACGAAGGGCATCACGTTGATTTTTTATGATTCTCTGTCTTGCATTCGAAACCATTCCATTCTATCCATGCGTTTCATGAAAGATCAACCAAACAGCTGCACGAGAACAAACACATACATGTAGAAACAAGAACTTGGTGGGGAGGGGGGGGGGAAGGGTTGCCGTTTTGGGCTACTACTTTTTATGCCTACGGAAATTGCTGTGCTCAAGTTACACCAATCTATCTGCTCTATGAATTTAACCATAGGCACTGACTGATATTGTATTTGCAATGCATTTTCCTTTGTGAATTTGGTGAAATATTTTTAGTGATATTCTGCAGCTTGCGTGTGTGTGTGTGTGTGTGTGTTGCTGGGAGATTGCGGAGGATATATGTGTTGTTCATTGATTTTTGTTTTCTTTTAATGAAGATTTGCGTGCATTAATTTTTCATGAGATTTGTGTACGCGTAACTGTGCCATTGGTACCATCTGTGCCTTGTTACAGATGCACCACAAATGTTTACACGTGTGTTGCTTTTAGTTTACATTTTGGACACTTATTTTGTGTGGTGCGATTTCCAGGCGTGGCTGGTGCAGAGACATACAAATGTTACCCAAGTCTCTGACTAGTGGCACTGGACTTCACTGGCACACCTTGATGGCATTTTCTGTTCAAGTGATGCCTTGTACACGGGGCCGTAGTACCCGGGTCCGGCGAGCGCCGGACCAATAATTCCGTTAAAAAAAAAAAAAAAAAAAAAAGAGAGAGAGGGAAGCGAAGAACGTATTTCGTCACATTTCGCCTGTTCTTCGTTTATCGTCCTTTTGAGACGACCTCATATATTTTTTTATTAACATGTTGCGCGACCATACTTTTTGTTCCTTCCATTTTGTATGCTGCTTCTATTATTTTGGCTCATTTTTTTCCTACAAGTGTCTTTGCAAGGAACGATTGTCATTTGGGGCAGGAGTTGGGTATGGCAGGGCGTGTGGGTTGCCGCCGGACCAATCCTGAGGAGCCTGCTACGGCCCTGCTTGTACATACTTGTGCCTTTAGGTAATGTTTATGGTGCTTCTAGCTGACGTTTTGAGAACTGTTTATGTGATGTAGATTTGTATGCATGACTAGTGACATTGTACGTCACTCGCACACCTTTTGTGCTTTCTGTCTTCAAGTGATACCTTATGTACAATTGCAGTTACATGCATGGCAGCTGTGTCGTGTAGAGAGAGAGTGTGTGTGTTTTCTTTATTTCTGCACTCAAAATGGAGTCGGAGATTTGCAATTTCCTGTGTTACACATATCTTCACAGAAAATGCCACCAATTTGCCTTGAGTACAAAAAACCATTAACAAAATGCTCAAAGTTGTTGGCTGTTGTCATGTATATTTGTTTCTTGTCAAAGCACAGCAAGAGAGTGAGAGAGAAAATCATTTATCAATGCCGAGAAATGACAAAATGGCAGAATTTTTGCATGAAAAAAAGTTTATCTGCAGAAATCGACGTTCTTTTTCTTCGGCAGAAAACGGAACCCCTTCTTTCTTCAGATTAACGCAAATGAAGAAAATCTTCGTTTTTCTGCAGAAAAAAAATCACTGCAGAAATTTTTTTCTCCGACAAAACTAGTCCGTTTTTTACGAACTTTTTTTTTTTTTTTTTTTTGCAGGAATTGTTTTCTTGTAAGCTTAGTAAAGTGCCACTATTCCGCAGGAAACACTGCCGTTTTGTCATCTCTCGGCAATGCTAGAATTCGTCAGAAGCAAACGTCATGGAAAAGTGAAAACACGTCAGGAAGTGATGTCACTCGCTGACATCATTCTCTCCTTGTAATGCGAGTGACTGAAACAATGTGCTTTTTGATCCCGAGGCCAGCTCAGACATACAACCACGATGACAGACAACGACGTTCACTACCAGTACGTACATCGTCGGCATCAGTCAGAAAACGGCCGGATAATCCTCGCCGCATCGTCCAGCCGCTTGTACACGCTAGATCTCTCCTCAGACACTGACCATGGGACGGGAAGCCAACGGTCGACACCACGACGAAGACGACACAACAGCGGTGAACTTTCTCTATCCATCCAGGGCTTTGGTGCCTACGGGGACTCTGTCTACAACGACGAAGACGATGACATCCCCGTGCGGGACATAGGCTTAGACGCATCGTGGTTGGAGATTTCTAACAACGCTGCACAACAGCCAGGGAATGAGGATTTGGTGCGGAAGGTGTCGACGGAGGGGGAGGAGGAAGAGGAATTGGGTGCGCTGTGTCAAGAAATCCCCGAGAGCCGAGAAACTTGCGAGGAAGAGAGAGGAGCTTCTCGAAACAACAACTCTTGTAACGAGGCGGCCCAAGAGATGCAAGACATCATCGGGAATGTTCTCGCCAGTGGCAACCGTGAGGTATAGACGTGACCGCGCGTATAGTGTAACGAGACCGGTTAGCGCCAGGGCAATTTCAACGATATTTGCTCGAAAGTGGATGTCAGTTACGCATGTTTCTCAGTATGAAATTAATCAAACAGTATATGCCTTCCTCTATGCCTATTTTACGAATATTTTTGCATAGGTTTTCACCGGTGAAGGAGAAATTGCGTAACTGGAGACTGAGAAACATGCTTAACTGACGTCAATTTTCAAAGAAATATTTTGGAATTCCCCAGTACTAGAGTCTGGGTTATGACTTCTGCCCCACCTCTCTCTCTCTCTCTCTCTCTCTCTCTCTCTCTCTCTCTCAAAAGGTCATCTTCAAATATTACGAGGTGATACAAAAGTACGGGTGGACGGTTGAGATTTATACGGGTCATTTTTATGAAATGTCATGATTGTGATGAACCTCCATGTGCTGTGACATACTTCAGGCTATGCAAATGAATATCTTAGGCCTGGCCATTAATTCGATTCCTGCCAAGTAAGTTTGGGGTTGTGCATAATTGATTATGTCTGTATTAATTTAAATTTGGCTCTGTGGTAGTGTTGCATTTTGGTTATAATTATTCGTATAAGAGCCGTCAAGGAACCGTTAATCTTGCCTGATTTTAGCATGCAGGGTCAAAACCAAAAAAAGAGTCAAAAACGTGGGATTCTCGATCGTTCATGGCACGAAATGTGCTATAGTGGTGGTCACCAACACTGAACTGTAGCGTCGCTATCAGCGACAACCGATAAGGAAGAGCTAGCCACGAGTTCCTATAGGCCCGTGTTTGCCTGAGTAGCTCTTGGTGTCAGAAATCCTAGTAAGCGGAATCAGTCATGCGAACGAACAATACTAGGCTTACTGATAAAGTCGATAGTCTATCGTGAAGACCCGTAGCAAATACGACGAAAAATGGCGTCAGCATAGCTCTCAAACAGTTCCATCATAATCAGTGGCGTCAACTGTGATTAACGTCACCTGCCATGATAACATTCCTAAGTGATAACAATATGTAGCCAAACTAAAAGTCTTGTTCACGATGAGTTAAACTTTTGCGCGATGCGACAGTAACGACTGTCCCCACTGGGCCACATGCATGTCACGTGAGAGTAACGCCGGCCCTCAATGGGCCAATTTCTGTCCTTAATGGTTCGCCTGTGTCCCGCTAAGGAGGGTGACTCTCAGTGCTCCCTGCTGCCTCCCGGTCCCCGGCGGCCGTCCACGTGGCAGACGCAGAACCCGTACGCCCTGCACATCAACCCGCAGAACGTCGACACCCTGCTCATCGGCGCCAGGTTCTTCAACCAGAGCGACGTCATCACCATGTGCAAGGAGACGCTTCTGGACTGCAACGTGCAAAACGCGCTTTATTACAAGTCAGAGGAGAATGGCAGTCGAGTTGCTCTCTCTCTCTCTCTCTCTCTCTCTCTCTCTCTCTCTCTTCCCCCCCCCCCCCCCCTTCTTTAAGCTATCCAGTACCCACACGTGTCTTGCTGTGAAAATGACGACTGATCATGTATTGTGCATGTATAACTCCCCCTTGTTACGGATCAAGTATCCAAACAATAAAATATGTCGAAGTCTCTCTCTCTCTCTCTCTCTCTCTCTCTCTCTCTCTCTCTCTCTCTCTCTCTCTCTCTCTCTCTCTCTCCGGTGCTCGGGTCGTGAGTTAGAATCCCGGCTGGGGCCAAATATTTGTGCTGGCGTTTTCATCATCGCCGGTTGCTCCGTCTGGTGGCATGTGGTGGAAAGGACGTTAAACTCCCAAATACCCATCCACTCTCTCTCTCTCTCTCTCTCTGCGAAAACTAAGAACCTGCATTTGTGGATGGTACAAACGACTTTAAAGACGGCAATAACCGAATGAATGATTGAATGAAAGACGTGTAATGGATGTATGAGAGATCGCCGAAATGCACCGTGGCATACACGCCCAACAAAATAATTGACACAGCAGTGTCGAGAAGGGCAAGAGGGGAACTGATACGGGTAGGAAATAATCCAGACCAACTTTAATTTACTGTCTAGATACGTGGCAGACAAGCATGAACTGGAGGACATTATGCCCTACCTTCAGGACTTCGTGCGTGCCAACTTCACGGCGATTTCCAAAACCCACAGCTTCCTCGGTATGGGCGTGCAGCAGTGTAAAATACTGCTCAGTGACGACGGGCTGAAGGTAGGGCTTCTCGGGCACGATCGGTCTGATTATGTGCACTGGTTGACGTGGGCTTGCATGTGTGCTCTGTGTGTGTGTGTGTGTGTGTGTCTCTCTCTCTCTCTCTCTCTCTGTTGACTGTGGACTTCAAGTGGCGGTGAATTCCGTCGAGAGCTCAACCGAAATGTTCACTGGAACACTAAGCTGATAAGTGAAGACAGCTGCAATCTGCAAGCCTTTCTGCTTTGGGTTGGTTTGTTTTCCCCCGGGGTCGGAACATTCTCCAAGCACATTTCAGTTTTACCAAACAAGGTACGTAGTCACATGATCCACAACTGAACACTTGATGGTTGCCGCCCGACGGTGACGTCAGTAACCTGCGTACACCGATTTTGCCTTGGGATGGCTCTGCTGCACACATACTCAAGAGTTACAGTGACCCTCCACCACGAAATAACAAGAACAAATAGCACAAGAAGACTCATTTCGTGGTGGAGGGTCACTACAATGGCTACTACATTCAGCTACAGTTCCATGCAGTGCCCAGTTCAGTATACATGTATACAACCGCGACTGATGCGGCACTCATAGTGGTCTGACGGTGACGTAACCGATAGGTCAAAGAACACAAAATTAATGCACGAGGTCTCAACACGTCTATACATTCCCTAAAAGCCTCAGGGATCATAATTATTCACCCCTAAAAATGCTTCAACCTAGAAATGAAAATTGCCATGCACAGACCATTCAAGGGCACGCGCCTGACAGGAGTTTAAGAAAATGTGAATATCTCCTTTCCACTCAGGCCTCACTGGAGTAATGCAAGTCTCTGTTTAGGCCAGAGAGCCGTTTCATCTAAATCGGCTCGCGTCGCCTTTGCCACTCTTCTGTGCAAAAAGTCCCAGCTTCGCTGGCAGCTTGCCTCTTGTTGCGGCCTCCTGGCATGCACCTCGGCCTACAAAATACAAAAATCACGAAAATCAGGCTTTTTCGTGACAACAAACATCACTACAAACCAGCACATTTGCTAACCAGGGTTCTCCAAATAAACACTGAACTCGACCCGACGGTCAATTTGTGTCCTAAAGCCTGCTCTTAACTGGACACAGCGCGCGAAACACACATGTGCACATCACAGTCGTGTCGCTCGGTGTGTCTACTCACTTCAAAACTGAACACAGCGCTTTGCTCGGTGACAAAGCGATTGAGGATGCACTGTCCGCCATGTTTGCGCAACGAGTGACGTAGTACAGCCAATCAGAATCTGTTGTGGAAACCGCAGTCACCGTTGTGGCTATTTGAAATCCAGGTTGCTGTGATGACGCCACAGCGGCGGAAACCCCCAAAATCACAACTGTGTCACAGCTGTGGACAGCACTGTGGCGTTCCGCGATGCCCATTTGTTAAGAGCCGGCTTCACGCCACAAATTCCGATTCTGACATGAGTGGCTGGGCTGTGTCCGTGTCAGGTGGACAAGGAACTGGACGTGTTCTACGCTGCACGTGCCTGGATCGAACACAACAAGCACGAGCGAGTCAAACTCATGCGAGACGTGATGAGCTGCGTGCGGTTCGTGCACATCTCGCCCGAAGAAATCGCCCGCGTCGTTGAGCCGGACACCAGCGAGTTCTTCCGTGGTGCTGAGGGACGCGAGCTGTTGCTCACATTTTACAGGCCAGTTGGTCCAGTTTTCAGAACTCACGCCCGATATTACACGGGCGCGTTTAGATGACCGGTGAACTTTGGTAAAATCATTTCCGAAGTCTTGCAGATAGAGATTTTGAGATTTACTCTCTCTCTCTCTCTCTCTCTCTCTCTCTCTCTCTCTCTCTCTCTCTCTCTCTCAGTATTACTGCCCATTTAGGCGAAAGAAGTAAATCCATCAGGTACGTGGGGTGTGCTGCCTGTTCCTACACGTTGGGAAGTACACTTTACGTAAAATGAATGTCCCTCTCTGCATTTCATGGGGGTCAGATGATTGGGTAATGTTTGTGTGTGTGTATGTGTGGAGGGGCGGGGGTTGGAAGTTTGAGAAGCTTTGACCTGACGACATAACGCAGCAGGCAGTCATCGAAGAACTAACATCTAACGTCCAGCTTACACTAAACAAGTTGGTGAAAACACATGTACAAACAATGACACGCCACTTGTCAGTCTTTTCAACGAACAGCTGCCTTCAATGAATGGAATGTGACCACAGGTACCACGCTCTACATGGGAGTCACGTGACCATGAGGGGGGTCAATGTCCAGCCTCCCCGGAAGTACGTCCCGCTGGGTATTGACCGTCCTCCCAAAACAGATCCACAGGCCTTCCAGAGGCCGCTTCCTCAGGCTGTACGTCTATTTCGCTAAACTCTTACAAATTTGTGTTTTTGTGTATGGGTGTGCTTTCAAAGGACACACACACACACACACACACACACACACACACACACACACACACACACACACACACACACACTTCTCTCAAGTCTTTGGTCGTGGTCCCGAAAATTAGCACTGTATGATGAAAACGGATCCATTAAGATACACAAAAGTCTAATATCTGCATTCACTTTTTCGTAACGCGTCTTTGCTCAGTCAGTCACATATAAATCTTGATTCCCACTGACCGAAAGTGACAGGAAGTGAGTTCTAGAGGCTACGCGCCGGTATTAGCTTCCGGGGCATGTAGTAAGAACTCGGCTAAATATAGTAGAAAATCTTTGCCCCTTTTAAAATTTGTGTGCAGAGTAAACAATGGCAATCTGGTGCTTTTTGTTGGCTTTGTAAACAAGTTTCATGCCAGGTAATAGTAAAATTAGGGAAAAATGAGGCTGGCTTGTGGACTATTTGTATTCATGCGCGGCTGGCACAGGAGCCAGCAGACGACCGTGGAATGAGGGGGGTATGTGGTCGCTGCCAACATTGCCAAAAAACGGAACATTGGAATTTGTTTAAATTTCCTCTACGCATGAGTCTATGGCTGCCTGATTTTTGTGAATTTTTTGGTGAATTTTAAAGCATTTCTAGGGTGTCATCTGCAGCGGTATGTGTAAGAGGAATATATAATAGCGTTTTCCTCCAGATTTGCATCTCTGGTATGTAGCCAGACTGAGTCCCGCAGGATGCACTGGCTTCTATCGTGACCATTTCCCCGTGGCCGCGTGACTTTGTAACATGTCCCTTACAGTCGAGGGGGGCGGGGTCTTGAATGTGACCAGCTAGTCGATCTGTCTGAACTGGTCAGTGCTCCGCCAGGCTATTAGATATCTACGCTGTTTTACGCAGTATTTTCTTTTTCCCATTCAACTCGCGATGCACAGCAACCCGGCACGCGGGGACCCACTACCAACGTATCCAGGCCGGGGATACCCCCATCTACCCCCCAGCCACCACAAACCAGCAGGCAGTCTGCCACGCCCCGTCATGAAAACCGCAGGCATACGACAGCCGTCGCTGGTTCCTACCAACTCGTCAAGCAGACACAGACTGCTTCTTCTATTTCTTCTGCGTTGCCTGGGACACAGGGAGCATTCCAGCGGCAGGTCCTCTCAGCCAATACAACCAGCAGACTGGGAAGCCAACCTAACACACAAGGTGCCAGGGCTACATCCATCTCCAAGCACCAGACCGTCTCAGGAGACACGGCCCGCACGTCGGAAGACAGAACTAACGGACCAGCTTTCAGACCTGCCAACGCCTCCCAGCGTCAGTACTCTTTAGCAAATGCCGCTGACAAGCTGGAAAACCAGTACAACACCAGAGGAACATCTACCAGCACTTTCCAGAGTCGGTCACGTCTAAGGTCGGAGAACCGACCCAGCTATGAAGCTATGAAACCACCCACCACCTCCCAGCGTCAGTACCTCGGTACGGCTGGCGGGCTGGAAAACCGACATTCCACAGCCACCTCACAGGGCCAGCCCGTCTCTGCTAGCGACTCCGGCGGAATGGATATCCGACGTGGCACACAAACTGGCAGATCTACCAGCACGTCCCAGTACCACGACCAGTCCCTCTTGGCAAAGATGGCTGGCAGACCTGAAAACCAACCTAACACACAAGCTGCCAGGGCTAGCAACACCACCCAGAGTCAGCCCGCCTCCGCTGACAACCGTGGCAGGCTGGAAAAGCGACCTACCACACAAGCTGACAGACCCAACAACAACTTCCGTTTTCGCGGTCAGTCCCTCCCAGCCAAAATGGACGGCTGGCTGGAAAGCCAACCGAATACACAAGCTGCCAGAGCAAACACCCCCCAGCGTCAGTCCGCCCCTGGCAACGGCCGTGGCAACCTAGAAAACCGACCTAGCACACAAGCAGACACAACTGACAACACCTCCCAGAATCAGGATCAGACTTTTGCGGCCAGTGTGACCAAGAAGCTGGAAAACCAGCCTAACATACAAACTGCCGGAGCTACAGCCAGCTCCCAGCATCAGCCCGTCTTAGCCGGCACGGCTGGAGGGCTTCCCAACCGACCTAGTGTGGCAGAGGCAGGAGCTGCCAGCACCGCCCGGCACCAGTCCGTCTCAGGCAACAGGGCTAGCTGGCTGGAAAACAGACGTAGCGCGCAACCTGCCAGAGGTGGTCATGGTTCAGAAGACAAGACCCCAGCAGACTCCGGCATTGTTCCGGCGAGGTACACGGAATCCTTTCCTCGGAGCATCAGTGAAATGGTGCGGCATCCCAAGTTTGCCTCAGTTTCTCACAGCGTGGGCAGTTTCATGAGACGCTATAAAAAACGTTCAGACCTTCGTGTTGAGTCAGACACAGCAATTGCAAGAGGTTCGCGGTTTTCTACAATCGGAGGTAGAACCTTCGACTCAGTGTCGGCCACCATTCTAGAATCCACGCATGAACACCTACGTGATTCATCACCTGAAGCAGCCGCCGCCAGACATATCGTGAAGACCGAGTCACAGGGGTTTTCTGGTGCTAGTGATAAGGAGGATGACACTATGGATTCAGATCAGTTAATGGGTATCACACACGAGGACAAGCAGCAGCTGCAAAAAGCCCCTGGACCAGACACCAGAAGGAGCGTGTTTTGGGAGAATCGCACAGAAAGACCAAGCGGTAACCAGCCGGTAAACAAATCTGCTTCTTCCTCGAAATTTCCACAGCTGTCAAGGATGCGAGGTTTCACGACCACCAGTATGACTGCAAACAGTGGTCCTGCTCCTGCTGTTCAAGAACTACACTGTGAAGACGATGATGACGGCGATGCCTCGGCCAGCAGGATGGCTGACCCGAACCGGCAAGAGCAAACTGGTGTCCCTGCCCCATCGTTTGGTCAGTCTGTGAGGAACGTGCAGGAGGACGCCGGCAACATTGCAGGCGCCAATCCCAGTGGAGAAGCGTACAGATACACTCAAGAATCGCCTGAACGGCTTCCAGCTGCCATGTCAGTAAGGCGCAAGTTAAATACCTCTTCTCGGTCAGCACAGGAGCTCTCTGACACCGGCAAAGGGAGCAGGAGAAATCCAGACGCTTTCCAAACTTCCAGAGATAACATGCTGGAAAGTCCTCTCAAACCCCTGACTGCGATTGGAGATAACCCACTAAATAATGTGGCTCCGGATCAAGCGGTGTCTCCAGCGGATTCCATCCCCTGCTCCCCAGACTCGGCGCCAACAGAATCTCCGCAAGAGACACCGCGCATTGGGAAAGGAGTCAACAGGAGCGTCAACGCTGGTGCGATTCCTGGACGAGCTTATCTGACAGGGCAGAAGTGTCGCATCACCAGAAATCTGCACCCGGGTCATCGTGGGAACGCAGCTGGAAATAACAGGTAATGTTTCTTCCTTCAACTAGATACAAATAATATTGTTGTTGATGATGCAGTTGTTGCTATTGTTGTTGTTGTTGTTGTAATGAGAAGAGGTAGTGGTAGTAGTAGAAGAATGGTAACGCGACATTATCTTCGCTTCCTTCCTGTCCCCCTCTTTCTCAATGTGCTAAATACTAAAAATTGTTATATTGAGCTCTGTCCTCGCCTAAACTGATACTTCGGCCCTTTCAGCTATATTTCACTTGTTTAACCCCTCACTCACGTCTGCACTACCAGTGGTTAGGAATAAGTAATGTTGGGCTATGCTGCGAACTGGTTTATTGCGCCTAGGAGATGAAAAGTTGCAATATTTGCTGTATGTGCTCTTAATACATAGTTATAATTGCTATTTGTTTTCTACACTTTTTTGTAGTCGGGAGTTAGAGAAATTAGCATGAAGGTGCAGCATCTCCTGCATGTCCTAGGTTTATACTGCCCCGTAGACCAGTTTGTATCCTTTGTCCAACGTTACATTTTCGGGTTTTTCAAGTAGTGCCGGCGCACTCAGCCGCGAATTAGTTTTTGTGTCACTCACTCACTCACTCACTCACTCACGCCTAAACTGATACTTTGTGAATGTTAGCAGGTGGAGGCTGTACACACGCCTTAGGCCTTTTGCGTCCACCCCCAACTGCTTGTGTGTAGACATAAATCAGTGAAACACAATTATGTTGCCATGCTGCCAGTCCGGACTTAGGGAGGCGACTGTGGCCGAAGGACACAAATACACAGGGCCTCAACACTCACAACTATCACACTCACCAAACAGGGTACTTCAAATAAGCACCAAACATGACCCCACGGTCAATTTGTGTCCTTACGCCCGTCGCTTCCCAAAGCGATTTTCTAGGCCTGGGGCCGTGGTCACGACGCGAACGCAAATTTCTTTGCGCAAATGGGTTGCGGATCGTAAGTTCGTACGTGGCTACGCGAAAACTATCTCTTCCGCTAGTTGGCCGGTCACGACGCGCACTTACTGGAAACGGTGTCACGTACGGGTTATTTTTAGATAGGTGTGGGACCCCTGGGATTCCCACGGAAAACACCATCACGTGGCCTGCACAAATTCTCCTTTTAGCGTGAAGCGTGAAAGAGTAGAGGGGGTGTGTTCAGTACGCGTTCACTACAGAATTTTTGTTTCTGTTTATCTGCCGTAGCGTCAGGTTAAATGCGTGGCATGTATGTGGAGAGTGTGATCAGGAGAGCATGCAGGTCGCATATAGACCGCTTCCTAGCAGTCTCTATCTCAACATTGGACGGACTACAACCAGTAGAAGCATTTACTGCACGTACAAACCGTATGTAGCAGGCTCACTGGCAAGAAAACCAACGGAATGAACCTCAATCAAAGAACAACGAAAAACGAAAGAGGAGAGGATAACAACAACATCAACAAAACTCTCCACATACATGCCACGCATTTAACCTGACTTGCTACGGCAGAGAAACATGACTCGACCATAACTCTGAATTCGGAACCCGCACATTTCGGGTCCACAACACAATGAACTTGATGAGACCTGCATTGACAGGCATACGATCAAAACGGTGGTGGCTGATCAGTGAGGACTGACCGAGTGCGTTCAGCACTGAACTAGTCCGAAACACACACAACAAATGTTAACCCACAAAAAGGAAACAAATCAACCCACGATGTGTGTACAGCCGGCCATACGGGCCTTTGCATTGCAGGGTGCGTAGTGAACTGAACGCGCCCCCTCTACACTCAAGTCGTCCTACAGCAGATCGCACAATTCCTGCAGGTCTCTCCTCCTAAATCTAAACCTTTGAAGCATGTCCACATCGTCGTACGAGTCAAAAGGGTTAGTACGATCGCGGAACACCCTTTCCCGTCGCAATGCTCTTCTCATTTGCAGTTGGTAAATCAAGCGGGCCGCCATTTTTCAGATCTACGCAAAGGCTACGGCACCTTTCCGACACCCTCCTAGGTGGTGTACAATACGCAAGGGTTTCCGAGCGGCCGTAACTCTGCGCAAACGTCATGACCACCCAATTTTATCACGAATCGTAAGTTACGGACCCTCGTGTGCGTAAATCGGTGACGGAAAAGTTACGAACGCGTCGTGACCCCGGCCCCAGGTCTCGATAATCACCCCCAATACTAGTCACGATGTCCCTCTCCTGTAATCGAGGGTCATGGGTCCAACCATAGGAACAAAATCAACACAGTAGTATCTCTGTGGTGGCTGGACCAGTATTCATATAATGATAAAACACAACTAACGCTGAATAATGCTCCATGAAAATATACACTTAACCCCTACAAGCTGCAGCGCGTGCGTGTCTCAGTTGAAAATGTCCAACCCTAACACTGCGAGGTGTGGTTCGCCGTGCGCCATAGGGGATCCCATTCTGACTTCAGTCAAGCTCAGCTAGTAAACATCATCGTACAGCTTAGGTACGCTGTCATTTTTCTGACATTAGCCTGACGTTTTCCTGTGCTTAGCCACCAGGGAAAAGATGTAGCCCCAAAAAGTTTGTTCGCTTGGATCCCTAACCCAGGATGTGACTTCCCCAATCACTCATGGGTTACCCGAACTACCCCCAATACATACCCTGCACTCCGCGAAGAACAAACGTTCCACTTGCCTGCTGTCTACACGGTGTCTGCGAGTTCATGAGCAAAAACGACCACAGCGGATGACCGATGTTTTTCATGTTGTGAAGGTTTGACTACGAACTCATCAACCACAAAGGGAAGCGAGGGAACATCACAGCTTCCAACGACGGCGACGACAAGTTTGGCGAATTTAAGTACATGCGCTATTACCAAGACCCGATCTCAGCTATTGAAAGGCCACAAGATGAGAGGTTCGTTTCTTGGGTTGTTTGTTCGTTCGTTTGTTTGTTTGTTTTGGTTCTTTGGTTGGTTGGTTAACTGGCTGGTTGAGAGACTGGATGTTTCGCGGAACTTCGAGTCTTTTATGTTTCCTGGCCAACTCGGGGCATTGAAAAGAAAAAAATAAACATACCAGAACCATCAAATTTCTTAGAGTAGTATAACAACACAACAGAAATATAGTAGTTGAACACATCTTTCAGCCTATTAGTCAGTTGATAGTACACACTAGACAAGACAAAACCAAAATAATAATTCCCACACACACACATACACTAGTCATCAATCAGACAAAGTCCCAGAATCTAAGTACACGCCAGGTAACACAGACAATTGCACCAAATACCTCAGTACCAAGAGGTTTCTAAGAAATCAGGTCTAACCAGTCACAATAGACAAGCAGGAAGAGAAGAAAGAGGGGGGGGGGGGGATTTACACACACGCACCAGTTACGGTACGTTGCGTGGTTGGATGGTACATCCTAAGAAGGAAAACACATTCCTGAACCAAGGTGTAATCGATTAACAGTAACTGAAATCACTCAACTTAAATGGAGTACTTTCTGCATCGAATTCTTCGTACAGAGTGACAATGTTTAATTTCATGCTACTCGTGATTCCGAGCCCCATCAGTCAGGTGACGTGTTGTCCATCTCTTCCAGTCGTTACTCGCCGTTCGTGTACAAGGACCACCCGTACAGTCGGGCAGATGAAGACCCACCTCTCCCAAAGCCCCAGAGGGTTACCACCGTTCTGGCCCTCGGAGGCTTGAACCCCAGCAGTGTGAATGAAGACAATCCGTGTCGTCTCGTGGAGCAGTTCAACCCGCATGTGAACGCCTGGTCACTCGTCACCAAGCTGCCGGAACCGCGACACCACCACGCATGCGCAGTGTTGGACGACTACGTATACCTCATCGGTAAGGCCACAGTTCTAGGGAGATCATCCCCTGCAAAACACCTGCACTATGTAAAAGAAACGTTCTACCTGTGGGTAAGAGAAACGTGTTGTGATAAACTGTTTGACAGTGTCCATTTTACAGTCGTCTGGTAAAGGCGACTGAGCAGCTATCAAGTCCATAGCGCTCAGGTCGTCTTTCAGTTGATGGTGAACTGTATAGTACTGTATAGTACACTACATAATTACATAGAGCTTACATGATTAGTTTGACACGTTCAGTGAATTTATTTGACAAAACGGAAAAGCAAAATCCCAGAATAAGGATTAATAAAACATACAAGTCCAAGATTCTAGGAGAAAAGCAGTATTGCGAAAGCCACTACTGTTTGGGGGGTTCAAGGTGTTATGTGATCCCGCTTCCGTTTCTTCATGATGAAAAAAAAACGGTACGGGTGCTACGCCTATGACCGTATGGTCGCACTTCGTAGAAGATGTGTCCAACAGATACAGCTGGTGACTGCATGCTTGTCAGGTGGGTCGAGTGTGGACATGAGCAACATCTACGACATGGCCATCCCGACCAACCGCTGCTACCGTTACGACCCACAGGGCAACTACTGGACAGAGATCGCGTCCATGCGAATGCCTCGCATGTACCACGCTGTGGCTGTGCTGGAGGGAGTTCTCTATGCCGTGGGAGGGCAGACACACAATGACACGTGAGTGGCGCAGTGGCCAAATCGAGACCCTCGGGTAAGGCAGACCACTCTCGGAGCCGTCGTCCCCTTCGGCCTGCGGCCTGATCGTTGGTAGGGCCTACATGTGCCATAAAACAGTACACTAGTGCACTGACACGTGCTTCTAGATCAACACATCGTGTGACACGTCAGTACACACTGTGCGCTGCGTTATGAGTTGCGTTTCCTCCCTGATCGGGGAGCCGGGGTGGCCGAATGGTAGAGAGTTGGACTTTCAATGCTCGGGTCGTGAGTTCGAATCCCGGCTGGGGCCAGATATTGTGCAGGTCTTTTTCTCGTTGCCCCGTGCGTGGTGAAAAGGGCGGTAAACTCCCAAAGACCCACACCGCACCCACCCACCCTTCCTGATCGCGGTGTGCATTCCTGCTGTGCTGAATAGGGCACGATCTTTGTGATGGCGCCTATGGAATAACTCGCAAAACTCTGGCGCAGTTTCAGAGAGAGTGCTTTGGTACTGCCTCGGAGCGTCAACACAGTCGCAGGTTTTAAGCAGACGATAATGTTCAGGCTGAAAACAAAGACTTAACGCACATGTGTGTGAGCTGCATGAAGTGGTTGGGAATTTGTGTAAATTTGTCTGTGAGAAGGAAGGGGGCGGAGGGGAGGAGTTGTTATAGCAAAGGGGGGTTGTTGGGTTTTCTCCCCTATCCGCCACATCAGGGTGACATTTAACCCATTGTCGACCTTGACCGCGCGCCATGGAATTCCCATGTGACCCAAGTACTGTGTGCGTACACAACCCTTGCCAAGCGGGCGGTTTTAGCAATTTTTCGAATTTTTTATTTAAGAGGTCTTCCTCAGATGTTACCTAATCGTGTTTGGTGTGCTTTGAAAGATAACTAAGCACTTTATGGAAAAATATTTTTGATTGGAAAAATTGGGCATAGCGGCCACAGTGAGAGCGGAGATGATATGGGTTGTGGGTACTTGGTAACACGCGTCCTCACGCGTCAGCGCCCGGGGTCTGGGTGTGCGGTTGCAAGGGCTCTGCACAAACGTTGGGTGCATAGTCGTGAAAAAAGTTAAAGACGGGTTAACGAGGCGAAAACGAGCACAAATTTAGGCTCACAGCCGGGAGGCTGTGTCTCAGACTCTTAACCAGTAAGTTGTGGGTTCCAATCCCAACACGGGCAAATTCTGCCCATGCTTTTTAATTATAATGTTTTTCTTTCCGATGACCTCGCGCCGTCTTTGAATTTACCTTCGTGGTGGACAGTAGACATAAGTCCTCAGCTCCCCATCCCATTTTTGTGTCAGGTTCCTGGAGACCGTGGAATATTACAACCCGGACTTGGATGAGTGGGGTCACTGTGCCTCGTTTTTCGATGCCGTTATAGGCGTGGCTGCCGTAGGTCTCCATGAACGCCTCTACGTCATCGGCGGCTTTCTGGAGAAGGGCGATGACAACGTCGTGCTGGGAACTGTCGAGTGCTACGACCCTCGCAGAAACAGGTACGATCGTTTCGTCCCCTCGTGCAGTTATTGCTCTGGATTCATTGACACTGAAACTCAATAACCAATAGCTTGCAGTGTTTTGGACGCTGGGTAACTAATCTGGCCACACCAAGAAAAGCAGTCAGTCCCAGACTGTAACTATCGCCTCTCTCTCTCTCTCTCTCTCTCTCTCTCTCTGACTGCTGTATTTCTGCTCTACCCCCGCGAGAAAAAGGTATATCCATATCTATCAAGTACTGTTTCGTGGCGATCATTTTCGTCTTTTTTTCTTTTCTTTTTTTTTCCTATCCGTCGAAATTGTTACTTTAAAAAAATCACTGTTCTTAAATTAAATGCTACCGCTGTTGACATCTTTGCCCTCACCAACACCCCCCCCCCCCCACCCCCACCCCCGAAACACACACACACACACACACACACACACACACACACCTTCCTCAACCCATGACCGCCCAACCGTCTGTACATGTATCATGTATCTCATTGGATCGACTCTGTTGCTGTTCCCAGCTGGATCACCAAGAGGCCACTGCCCAGCCCGCGCTGCCACGCGTGTGTCGGGGCAGTGAGGGGCAGCCTGTTTGTGTTGGGGGGTGCCACGCTGGTGGACGAGAGCGATGCCGTGGTAAGCCTGGACTCCGTGCTGCGCTACTACGAGGCCCAGGACATGTGGGAGCAGTTTGACACTCTCTGTACCCCGCGACACGACGCCGGCTGTTGCGTGATGGGTAAGTATACTGCCTACTCTCTGTACCCCGCGACACGACGCCGGCTGTTGTGTGATGGGTAAATATACTGCCGACTCTCTGTACCCCGCGACACGACGCCGGCTGTTGCGTGATGGGTAAATATACTGCCTACTCTCTGTACCCCGCGACACGACGCCGGCTGTTGCGTGATGGGTAAATATACCGCCTACTCTCTGTACCCCGCGACACGACGCCGGTTGTTGCGTGATGGGTAAATATACTGCCGACTCTCTGTACCCCGCGACACGACGCCGGCTGTTGCGTGATGGGTAAGTATACTGCCTACTCTCTGTACCCCGCGACACGACGCCGGCTGTTGCGTGATGTGTAAGTATACTGCCTACTCTCTGTACCCCGCGACACGACGCCGGCTGTTGCGTGATGGGTAAGTATACTGCCTACTCTCTGTACCCCGCGACACGACGCCGGCTGTTGCGTGATGGGTAAGTATACTGCCTACTCTCTGTACCCCGCGACACGACGCCGGCTGTTGCGTGATGGGTAAGTATACTGCCTACTCTCTGTACCCCGCGACACGACGCCGGCTGTTGTGTGATGGGTAAATAATTATCAGTGCTGCCTGCTCTTCACAAGAAGTGCAGGACCACTAGCAGAAACAAGCACACATCTGCATGATCCAGTTCGTATACTCTAGACACTTTAGAGACTAGAGTTTTTAGCACGCTGTTGGGAAAACACGGTTGGAAATTTTCTGTCCGTGGCGCTTGTTGTAGTTGTCACACCTTTGATTCCAACCCCAAGCTGCCACCCAACCGACACACAGTTAAAATCCCCACCGCCCCTACAATACTTCAAACAGCCTTCGTGAATGTAGCAGTCTGATGAGTCGGATGATCCGGACTACTCAATGATCATGCAATTGTTTCAATGTTACGCCTCGATGCCCGCTTGTGAAGGCCAACAAATGAACAGCATCCAAGGCCAGAGTTTCTGTCTTCCACGTGCACATCAGTCGCCATGTTGTTCGTCTGGCATTGGGAGTTGGGATAACCGAATGGTACACCGTTGGAGTTTCAACTCTCGGGTCGTGAATTCGAATCTCGACTGGGGCCAGATATTTTTGTTGGCCTTTTTTTTCCCGTTGTACCGTCTTTGAAATAACCGGTCATACTGACATTGTCGAAAAGGACGTTAAACCCCTTGACACCCACCCCACCCTCATCTGGAATTGCAAGGTGGTCTTTGGCTTTTTGTGACGGGTATATAAATGACTTTCAGAAGACAGGCGATGACAAGGGATAAGAACCATGCGATGCAGCACAAGCGGATCTTAGACTAGTGATCTGTTCTCAGCTAGGCGAGTTCGATGGCGGATCGAGCTTCGTCCCAGGACGAGTCTAGCCGAACCTGGTGGCCCGAGCTGCCAGCTGTGTTGCAGCCTATCAGTGTTCCCGATTATGCACAGTTGTCCGTAGGCCTACTTGTAGGTACAAAATTCTTAAATTGACGCACATATTTGAGAACAGCGCGTCACATGGGACGCACGTTTTTCGTCCAAGCGATCTGTAGCTAGCAGCGGACACTTGTATCGCATTTCCGCTGAGCCATTGTGCACAAAACACAGCTTTTGATTGGCTTAATTAAGCACTTTGGACACTTTTTGTCCAGTTATAATGCTCTAGGCCCGCATGTAAAAGTCGGAGTTAGGGAGTTTAGCCCCTGGTTAGAGTCTAACCCCGAACTAAACTAGCTCTAGGGTTAAAAAAAAATTTTAAGTCAGGAAGCGGGTCCATTCCAGCAAGGTGCCTGAGCCGTTATAGAAGGATTTATTTCTTCCTTTCTTCGCTTCTTTATTTAATTTAATTTTGTATTGGGGTTTCTTTTGTCCTAGTCCGGGTTAGGCCTGTAGCCGTGGGTTAAATTAACCTCGAATTTTACATACGGGCCCTATTTGGTAAGCGTGCGGGTTCCTCACCTTGCCGATTCGCCGCTATAGCTGACACGTTACAATTCACATGCATCTCTCTGCTTGAATACATATTGAATACAAATGGTTTGAGTTTCAGACTTTTTTAATACCATGGACCCTCAGAATTAACGAAAGGGCCCTCCAGAATATGGAGACACGGTCCCAAGGACCTTACGGTATTTTCGATTCACAGGGAACACTGGCATATTGTATTCTACGCACAGTCATAGACATCGACAAACTTCTCATTTCTGTCCAGGGAACCGCATTTTCATCGTAGGCGGAGTGTGCTCGCTCCTCAAGGATGTTCTCAGTGACGTGGAGTGCATCGACGTGGCGGGTCACTATTGGCTGGATAATATCGAGCCACTTTCTGGCCCCAATCTGGGACTAAGCTGCGTCACTCTTCACGGCGACATGCGCGAAATTCCTTGGCTTGAATAAAGCTAGCACCTGATGTTGACAGACATTTTTTTTTTTTTTAACTGGACATTGAAACTGCTGCTTGTACGTGTTATGTGTTTAGTGCCCCTAGATTTATGTGAGACAGGGCGTACAGATGGACATTAGAAAGGACGGCTGACGGAGGACACTAATGCAAAATACCGAATGATTAACCTAATAGTTTTTTTTAAGTCTGTCTGTTCACATGCCTGTTCAGGTCTGGGATTTGTCAACCATGTTCTCCTAATAAGCTGGATTTTCCTAGAGCTAAAACCAGCTGATACGTATTCCCGCTGTTGCTTACCATGTAGTTGTCTATAAAAACAAAGTGTTAATGGTGTCTTTGCAAACCTTGTATTGTGTTAGAAAAAGTGAGGCTACGTGACTGGGCAAGGGGACCAACGATATATATGCGTTCCACGTGTATGATTATTGTGCTGGTAAAATAAAAATGTTCGCCGTTTGGGTTGCTTTGTCTGCCCACAGACGCTTTTATCATAACCTGAGTACATGTACCAAAATTGCAAGTTTTGATGTTGCACAGGTAAGCAGCAAAAAGTACAAATCTGGCCCCTTAACTAAAAATGCTCACAGAGCACTAGAGTTGGTTGTTATATTCATAAGGTTCTGATTACTTTCCACAGTGACTAAGACTGTGTGAAACGAATTTTGTCAATTGTAAATAAAATATGAATGCATGGGGTGAGAGTGTGTGTATTTCCCTGTCTTGTAACTTCCATTAGTATTTAAAAATTGCACCAGTCCTATGATCATATTATGTGATTACACACATTATCATTTGTATTTTTAATTTCTTTTAAAAAGAATAAAACAGCAGGAAACAAGATCGATCACACACACACACACACACAACCACACGCACACGCACACACACACACACACACAGCCTAGCAGGGAAATTGATGTCTTCTGTGTGTGTGTGTGTGTGTAAGACAGACAGTGAGAGAAGCTACACTCAAAAAGCCAAAAGACGAGTACTCTTCAATTATGAAGTACTTTATTTCAACGATATTTCACTCAGCATAACACATGACCTCACAGTGACACAGCCACTGGTTCTACATGAAACATAACCACAGTACTGGACAATTCAGCAGCAACCATGTACAATACATGTAATGAGAGTGTAATGCCTTACGTAAGCCTGTGTTGAAAACATTGTGAAGGGATTAAAACGTTGAAAAAGCATAAGGTTTGAGGGGGCGGTGAATTAAATCAGAGGGAAGCTTGATAAATAATCATTAGCATAATAAATTATTGGCACAAGAGCTGACCGATCAAGCGTTACTCACAGCGTATAACAACATGCACATTTTATGTCAAACTCGACTAACCACATGTACATGCTGATGTCGTAACCCATGTATACTGCACATTTTCTTGTTTTCTTAGAGGTGTAAGAAGCAATACCAGCTGTTTATTTTGCACAAACACATATTGTATACACACATAAACCCACACACAAAAAAAGAGTACAATTTGTTTTATAGAAAATCACTGCTGAAAAACACATGCGAATACCCATAGTTTTGATTACTTTTTATGAACAAGCTCTATGCATTTCTTTTGCAAATTGTACACTGCCAAGCTGATTTGAGCATGTCCTTGCCATGGATAATTCTGACGTACACATACAAATTTCAAATCAGGTATCCAACCCACGCTCCCCAAATCTTGATCAAGATACAGACACAGCAACAGGCCACAACCTGAAAAAGGCATCAATTAGTAACCCCTATTCTTTGTCTTGCAATATGTATTTAACTGAACAAGAACTGTCTGATTTTCTTTGTCGTTTAAAGCAATCAAACACAACCAGTAAACAAAATGCAAAAAGTCATTACAACCATACTTGCACTATTCAATGCTGTAGAATTTAATAAACTGAAACATAAAACACAGCTGATCTGTAGGTAGCAGGACGCTGGGACAGTCTCCTTGACCAGCAACTGAAAACTAAGGACTTAAATTGAAAGTACAGGTAATCAGACTCTGTATTCACAAACCTTGCAGACTCAGGACCCAAAACTTATGGGATATTTTTGCCATCTCATCTCTCATGGCTCTGAAACCGGCAAATACTTTTCAATTCCGACACCATCACAGGCACAAAATTAAGTATGTTGGCTCTATGCCTCGAAATATCAGAGTTGACTGTTCGTTGTGTTACGCATTTCATGCGTGCAGGTGGCTGGGTGCCAAAGCACACCTGTTTTTCAGTGTGTGTTTGCAGTGTCTGTCTGTGATGAAAATTACCCCTACCTTACCCAGGTGAAAATTGCTTCATTGTACCAAGGAAAACTAGGATTGTACACAGGAAACGAATCCCATTTCTTCAGTGAAATAAAAGCATACAGGTACCAAATTTTTACTCAAAAGACAGTCAATGTCAAACACCACATTAGTCAAAGACTGTGTAATATGTACATAGCCTGAGGAAAAGAGAACAAACAAGTCCGAGTTGGCGTTTTCCAAGGAAGCAGCAAAGTAGATGGTAAACAATACAAAAAGCGCAGGCATGATGTTCTGCAGGTGATATCCCCTCAATGACAGCCTCATTCAGAAATTTCCATGAAAATGGCCATGTATGTTTCTTAAATAACTGACTCTCTCTCTCTCTCACTCACTCACTCACTCACACACACACACACACACACACACACACACACACGGGCGCATACGCACATGCACACAAACAAAACAAAGAAAACAGCAAAATATTACAAGTACCCTCACACTATAGTGTGTGCAAATAAGCCCTAACAACAAGCTCTAAAATCAAGTTAATAAGATCCTTAGATCAGGAACACACCGGTAGTCATTCTCCTGCACAAAGTTCATGTACACAACATCATATTGCTAAAAATGTGGCATCTCTCACAAACAAAACATGACCTCGCACTAACCATGACCTTGTTGCAATCGAATCTCAGGGAATCTTAGTGAAGTAACATGTACATGTACCAGACACCAAGCCACGAAACACAGAAAACATACTTCTAAAACAGATGACCAAAAAAAAAAGAAGCAAAACGCTGCATCTACTCCTGAGTACAGACCTTTCTCACAAAACCCTACAAGTCTGGAGACAAGACAACAATAGCCCAGTATTCACAGGAAGGTAGCAGCGAGAAAGTCACACTGCGGGTACAGGGTCTGCACCAACTCTTTCACCAGGTCCAGAACATTCTGTGCTGTGTTATCAGTTCTCAGCACAAAGCCGCACATGCTCTCCACGTTTTCTTTCAGCGGAGCGTACAACTTGCTCGAGCGGAGCGATGTCAGCGCCTGTCTTGTCTGTTTGGCCATAGGGAGCTCGCTCAGTGGAGCTGAGGGATCGAACCTGAGTGAAGTTTCGCTCAGGACTTGGCTAGAGAGAAATGCTGCGATGGTGCGCACTGCAAGGCGGAATCTGCAAAATACATCACATGGCTTAAGTGTGCTATTTGCCTGACGAGGCAGAATATTTCAAGCCGTGCCAACTGCCTGCCATCATTCCATTTGGCAAAAATACTAGCTTAACAGACAATGCTGGACTCAAAGCATGCACACAGGTAATAAGCAATTTCAGTCTGGTTTTCAATGTCCATCGACGAAGGTTATGTCCATTTTTAACAGAAGGGGTCAAAAAAGAAAATTTAGCATAAGAACAGAGAAAAGATTATTCTTTTTCAAGAGTAACATGCCTCTACTTTTCTTTTTTTTTAAGAAAAAAAGAGAAAAAATTAAAACTCACTGCACTGAAAGCTGTGACCTCCGTCCAAGTCCAATGACACCAAGGAACCCAGTTGAGGCCCTGTCCTCTCCAAGCTGATGCAGCTGAGCCACAAGTCGCTGTATCAAGTTGACAGACAGCGGGAGCGATGCTCCGAAGTCCAGCTGCCGCAACCACAGTTGTAGAAACTCGTACCACCACAGCAGCAGTTTGGCTTCATCCTCAGCACTGCAAAAGATCATATGAATCAACTTTCCTTTCTGCTATGTAAGACAACAGACACCACAGGGAGTTTCTAGGAACTGCTAAGGAACTGCACAACCATGGCACCAAGAGTTATAGACAGAACAGAGTTAGACAATTATGAGTTGCAGGATGAGCAAGTTTTGCAACATTATGCGACATATGATGTTATATGTGCTTCACCACATCATTTCATCCTGCACATGTTCTTACGTCCAAAGTTTAGAGTATGGATTTCTTTTCCAGGGAAATGTCCACTTGGATGCGGTGACCAGGCAGTTTTTTCCCACACTAGATGTTTGACAGTTATACAAAATGCTGTGAGGTCTTTCATACCTTCCCTCATTTTGAAATTCACACCAAAAAAAAGTCACTTAACCCTTTCTACCCTACCCTGAGCCATAACAGGCTAAGCAGCCTCCCCAGCCGGGGGGGGGGGGGGGGGGGGGGGGGGTCTCAGCTGTACTGCTAAGAAATTTCAGTCGCTCCACTAAAAAGCCCGTAACTCAAAAAGTTTATATCCTACATCCACCAAAATTTACACATTGACCAACAAGTATTTGTTTTATGTTATACTTGATGTTGGTATTGTTTAGTGCAGTGGTTTTGTTTTTATGAGAATGTGAAGTGCAGATTTGTGTACAACTGTTTGTGTTGACTATGAATATGATTAACTCTTTGAAGACGCACCCACTAGCCCAGTGTCGACCCCCCGTGACGCACGTTTTTGTTAGGGTTTTAAAAAAATGGAAAAAAATCAACACATGTGCTACAGCAATTCTGTTTATATCACAGAAATCTGCATTTACTCCTCTTTCCAATGGTATAAAATTCATATGAAAAAAACATGCTTCTTACCTCAAAATTGACTTGAAATATGGTGACAAACGGGCATTCGGAAAAAATATTTTTACTGCTGGGGAGGGTCAGTAGTCCATATGGAGCATAAGATTTACAAGTCATTTCACAACACACACTACTGTAGAATGTCCAAAAGGGTTCATGAAATGTTTGTGGAGTTGATATGTCACATTTTTAACTGGGCGATTATTACCTCGGTCATTGCGTGCATGCTTGCTGGAGGAAGCCATTTTGTGCACACAAAAAAAGCTAGCTTCCAATTCCGAACACAAAGCCTCTTCGCAGAGCCAAACTAATACAAAACTACATCAAGGGAGGTAGGTACCCATTGCAAACACCCTAACGTGTCCAACTCTGCACTAAGTTGCCTCCCCTGAATGAACGATGCCCTACGAAAATAAGGAGAAAGGGGGTTGTTGGGGCGTCAGTGACTATGTCGCTGACACGTCTTCAAAGAGTTAAGATGACTTGTAGCATCATGCAGGTCTAAACACGTTGAATTCGATGATATTTCCAAATTTTCGGGTTCAAAATCTGAATCTGAGTCCATAAGTATCTCATCTGCCACTTGCTTGGCAGTCAGGCGCCGATGTTTGGACATAGCGCTCACAAATTCATCAAATACACGCCTGAAAAACGCTCCGATTCAAAATTTCCAACGTGCGTCAAACAGGAAGGAAGTAGACTACGAGTTACTTCCCTTGGACTGTTTCTTAGGTTAGCTTTTACCGCAAACGAACCGGTTTCGCAAAACGAGTTTCACGCACGTGTACAGCTCGGGCGCAGGCTGGCAGTGCAGGCAAGGCTGCCCGTGGTCTACATGGGCGCAGGGTAGAATGAGTTAAGAGTAACATCCCACAAAGCTGTTCCTTTAACATGACCCTACTGCGGATACATGCAAGCCTCGTTCCAGACTAAACACCCTGCACAAGACAGTGTCCGTGATTACCTGGGTGTGACACGAGCCGTCCAGTCGAGCACCTCCTCCATCAGGTGAGCCTCGTCCACCAGATTCTGGCAGAGAGGGCGCTTGTGCAGTAGGAGCGCGTACAGCATGAGGTATGCTCCACTGTTCAGCGCCTCCTGCACATACTGCGTCAGGTTGAGCTCAGGCACTTGGAACACTGCCAGGATATGGCCCCATCCGCTCAAACCAACAGGTGTCTGCGTGGGTGAGGAAGCAGCGGCCTGTTCTTCATCCTGGTCTTGCTTGTCTGAATCAGACAAAAAGAACAAAATCAGTGTTTTGCAGCCTGTTCCACACACAGGTGCAGAAACAAATTTGCTGAGTCTAAAGGTTAAACACCCCATCATCACTGAGCCTTAGCCTGAGTCTCAAGTTCTGCCTTGTCCTCATATCCCATTTCCCTCACACTTCTATATCAAGTTACTTGTGCACGAACCACCCACATGTGTGCATTTAACAAAGCCAGACTAGGAATTATGCAAAAGCAATGATAACAACATCTTCCTCTCTGCTCTGCCCCTTCCTACCCAGTAACAATTCAATTATTCACACACCACACACACACACACACACACACACACACACACACACACACACACGCACACACACACCTGTCGAACAAATGAATATCTGTGTTTGCATGTTTTTCTAATGAAAATGTACACACATCTGAATATTTCGGTGAATCTTACACACACACACACTCTCTTACACACACACACTCTCTCTCTCTCTCTCTCTCTCTCTCTCTCACACACACACACACACACACACACACACACACACCCAAACTGCAAAACCGCCCACATGCACAGTCAAGTCTCCAAAACTCACTGGCAATAAAGTAGACCTGGATACAGGTCTCCGTGATGAGCGCCATTTGCCTGAGCGAGGCGAGACAGCGCGAGGCAGCCTTGATGCACGGCGTGAGCAGGATACTGTGAGGCGAGGAATGCAGCCACTGTTGCAGGGTACGCAGGATCACACCCTGCGAGTCGCCATCTGGATTGCTGTTGTTCAGCAGCGCCAGGACCTCCTTCATCAGGTCAAGGGACTCCTCCTCCTGACACCTCACATCAACCACTGCGTGATAGAGAAATCTGTGCTGTTACAATTTTAAGGTTCACACTAAAGCGTCCTTTCACACGCTCTTACGCTAAAACCTGATATCACAAATCATTTGCTGAGTTTCTGGTGTCCGAACAAGATCAATGAAACAATACCAAACAGGAACGTTCAAAATGATGTAATGTCAACATGAAAAGATTGTAACTGATTTTCCTTTACGACGTTGTTGCAGTGCTTATTTTCTTCTTTATCTTCATCTCCTGCCTTACATGCCTCAAACAGCAGGTCATACACTTGTGATTCAAATCAAGCATTCATGAGATATTGCAGCGGCAAAAAACAAACACGGCCACCATGACCTTCATCTTGAAGCTGAAGGGAACAACTTGATTCTGAGCTGTGCAGTATGTCTCAAGGTCCGCACACAGCCTAAATCTGGTTGAAATTGGACGAAACGACTTTCATGTATTGGTTGGATAAAGTATACAGACAGACAGACAAGGCGAAAACAATGTAAGGCCTTGAGCCGAAGTTATAACAAAACAAATTATCCTGAATACCAAAATTTTTAATGTCCTCTGACCTGCAGACTCCACAGACTCAATCTCCGACAGAAGATTCACCAGCACCGTCTGCACAGCCTCAAGGTCGGCATCCTTTAAATAGGTCACCTGACACAGCTGCTGGGTCATGCAGTGCACGAAGGTCAGTCGCTTCACTGACATCTCTGCTGTCCACGTTTGACCACCAGCTGGGGTGAACTCGGCAGCACTCTTCATCAACCTGAGACAAAGAATGATGGACCCTTTTCAAGTCTGTTGCAGCTCAATCAGCACACATCACGGTTTCCACCAATGAGGGAGCAGTAGAGTGATAATGTATGGACAGCAGCAACATATGTCATAGCTAAACACAGCCAAAAGCTAGCTGAGCAATAATAATAATGAGTATTGTATAGGTGCTGTACCCAATTTCATCAATCGGCTCAAAGCGCCGTGAACTGAACCCAACACACACGCTCACGTGAATCACATGCATTCTCTCACACACTGGACATAAGCACATTACAATCACGTGGTGCGAAGGGTCAACTCAGCTATTTAAATTTCGGAATTTAGAATTGCATTTATTTTTCAAATTTGGTGGGCTGAACATTTCCAAAGCAGAGGGGGAGGAAGCCGGACTACCGGAGAGAACCCCTGATGATCGGCCCGAAAGAACGGTGCCACATACGAGAAGGAAAAATTCTTTGCCCCGAGTAGGACTCGAACCCTCGAGCTCTCGCATTGGTGACAAGTCTCTTAACCACTAGACCACCGACCGCCCCGTACCTACAGTCATGTGCCATTTTTCTGTTACACACAGAGTCCTGCAAACTGTTTCATCTTGGTGCTCTGGTTTTCTCTGCTATATGATCAAAAGGTAAGGGCAGGTGGGTTTGCTTCCATCTGTGACTGCCAGTGCATCTTGGTAATGGTACATTTTTCACTTCAACACTGATGTATGGGGATTAGTGATGCAGTGAAAAATTTACATTTACCATACTAATGTATGGGGCAGCTTCCGAGCCCTCCATGGATTCCACCCATGACCTGGGAGGAACACCACTGGAGCTGGCAAAAGAGTTGCGGCAGCAAAAAAACAAAAACAAAAAAAAAACTCATGTATGGGGAAAAGTTGCACCAGAAGGTAGGCACTGTAACCGAGTCTGCACAAGAATTTCGACTTAAAATGGTGAGGAAAAATCACAATCCAAATTCCTGCCCATCGGGAGATTCAAACCCTGTGCCTAATACATGTAATCCACAGGCAAGTGCATTAACCACCTGGGCAAATCCCCTTGCGAAAAGCTTCCAAAGCTGGGGCCCTGAAAAGGATCAACTGTCTACTTTTTCTTTTTCTTTTCTTTTTTCTTTTTCTTTTGTTGTTGTCATAGTTTTTGCTAACCTAAACGAGACATGGCTCACCTGAAAGGCACTCACCGACAGCAAGAAAGCCTACCTGAAGCCGAGAGCCGGCAGTGAAGACCTTTGTGCCAGAGCCCACTGTGGCTGACACATCTGCAGGAACCAGAATGAAGCCTTGCGGTACGCCTCCACCGTCACACCACTCCAGTCAAACATCTCCGCTGTGGTCAGCAGCTGCACTACATCCGGTAACTGGAAACAATCAAAAACAAGATCCACATTAACCATCATCAGTTCTTGTGAACAGGAAAGTAAACAAACTAAAAGAAAGGAACAAAGGAGCTGCTTTGGAAATGTTCAGCCCACCAAATTTGAAAAATAAATGCAATTCTAAATTCCAAAATTTAAATAGCTGAGCTGACCCTTCGCACCACGTGATTGTAATGTGTTTATGTTCGGTGTGCGAGAGAATGTGTGTGATTCACGTGAGCGTGCGTGTTGGGTTCAGTTCGCGGCGCTTTGAGCCGATTCATGAAATTGGGTAAAGCGCCTATATAATACTCATTATTATTATTATTATTAACAACAAGAAAGCATGCACAACCCACTCCCAACTTCAAGTTTCACACAAGCATTCACAGCAGCTTTTCAAATTTCCAGACAAGAAGGAAAAATGACATGAGAATCAATATTTTTAGACATGCAAGGAATTAACATATCCGATCCCAATCTCACCTTAATCTTGTTTGTTTTGTTTTGTTCTGTTTTTATCTTTCTATTTTTTATATCCTGTCCGGGAAATTCAGGTTGCTGGGAAGCAAGTCAAAGGCATGAGTTTCCCCGTTCCCCCCCCCCCCCCCCCCCCCCCTCAAAAGAGAAGAATTAAAACAATAAGAACAAGATGAAAGCGGTGACGGGAATGTCAAGTACTGCTCAAAACCAACAACAAAGCCTGAATGATACACAATACTGATAAACTGAACAGCAGGAAAAAGCAAGAAAACGACCCAAACTGGCCTAGAGGCGGTGGAATTCAGCTAAACGGCTGAAAAAAAAAAAATTCATGCCTGGTCACCATCACCACCTCCCCCCATCCCTCTCCTGCAGAAGCCATCCAGAAACAGAAAATGAGACAACACCAATGATTAACTGCAGCTTCTCTTCACAAGCTGTACCTCTCGCACATTGTTGTCCCCGTAACACTGGATGAGCACGAGCAGCAGGGCAGCCTGTAGACGACGGGCCGACTGAGGGTCATGGTGTGTCCTGAAATACACCAGCACGTCTGGCCACATCACTTTGGGCATGATGTGGCCTATCAGCTGGAAACAGGAGGCCGCACATCGCTCCTTGAGCTGAATGCAAACAGTATGGAATCAGGTAATGGCCTGCATGAACACAAGCTTACATCTCAAAGTCTACAAGCATTTAAACATACATGTATGACCATGAACACTGTCAAGGTGATATAAAAGCTCTGATCTTGGAAGTCTACCTGAACTTGAGCATTTGTGCATGACCATCACCTGGAGCTGAGAAAGTGCTCTCAAACCTACGAACAGTTCAGAACACAGTCTACATGATTTCTTAATTTCTACTATCATCACATCTGAGATGTCACAGTAACACAGTAAAAGTCACCTACAGACACAAAGAGTTCCCCTGATCTATAAAAGTACAGGCAACAACAGTCCCGTTGTCAGCTTTTATCACAAGAATGCAAAAAAAAATCTTCACGACACCTGTGCCATAGTCTCCAGAAGTTGCAGATCGGGTTTGAGTAGTTCCCACGGCAACTGAACAAACTCTCCCACAAGGACGTCGGAAACATGGGGCGGGGTGGAGCGATGCGACAGTTTGGTCATGTAGTGCATCAGAAGCAATGAGAACACAGAGCTGCTGAACTGGGGAGCAGTGTCTGCAAACAAACAATGCAGGGAAAATGAAACTGTAAAATGAGGTGCAGCAGTTTTTTTGTCCAAATGAAACACAGTATTACTTTCCACTCTTCATCTGTGCTGTGGCAGTCATGCTGTTATTTTCTCATACCTACCATGTCACAGTGTTGCTCTCTGATTGGCTTGACACACATGAACTGATGCAGGTCAGACGTGGATAAAGTTAATTTAACCAAGGAACTGTGTATTTGGAAAAACATGGAACAGAATCTTAAAACGATTATATTCAGTCAGTGTATTATCAGAGCTGAAGCAGTTTGTCATAGGAGTATGGCATTTGTCTCTTGTATTGGATTCTCCCTTCTTGTCCTCTCACCTCAAGGCAGACAGATTCTCCTTGCCACCCTCCACGCCGACCCACCCCACCCCACCCCTATTTATCGTCCAAA
The DNA here is from genome assembly GCA_018292915.2 of Batillaria attramentaria. Lineage (NCBI taxonomy): Eukaryota > Metazoa > Mollusca > Gastropoda > Batillariidae > Batillaria > Batillaria attramentaria. The sequence continues at coordinate 659,327 of JACVVK020000212.1, read as the reverse complement.
CCACCACCATTTTCTTCACTTGCCCTGGACAAATAAACTAAAGAGTGGTGTTCAAAGTTCACAGTACTCACTGGCAAGAGTCATGTGGGTGAACAGTACAGTGGACCGAAACATCCCCACCATGGTCACGGCAACCGTGCTGTCTCCCTCTGTCCATGGCTGCAGCATGTTATCGGCACCAGTGGCACTGGGGCCGGTGTTGGTAGTGGCGGCAGAAATGGGCTCCAGCCAGGCCCGCCACAAGTCCAGCTGCTGTCGCCATACCACCTCCATGGCTGCAAGATAACACTTGTTAAAGGAACAGCTGTAGTGGACGTCACTCAATGAGTATTTTCAAAATAATGAGAAGAAGAGACATACCAGAAACTGAGCACTTTCTGTAACTTGCAAACCTCAAGCTTCCAAAAATTGAATGCAACTGAAAATACTTTATTCGTCCCTAAAAGGGAAATTGCTTTTGCTCAAAATACACGACATCACGTGTGAAACCTGACATAGAAACATAAGACCCACAAGACATGGCAAGACTAAAGAATTAATAGCATTGAAGCGACTATGCATAACCACAGTCAGTGTACTGTTTGAATCTATCAGTTGTGTGCATGGACGGTTTTAGGTTCCAAAAGTTATCTCCTTTAAACAAAGCACCACCTTTTCATCCTTGTAATGTATAAGAATTCATTCAATGATTGCAGAGAGCTGAAGACTGCTCTGCTGAAAATACTGACATTCACAATAATGACCACAATGACCTTGTGTGCTATTCTCATAATGCATTTATGCCAAAATTCAACACAGACATCTATCAGGCTGGGGAATTGCAGAAGGAAAAAAAGACTGAAACCTACGCCACGGTGCAGCAGTAGCACGCTACTGTGGGACCATGAGGGCAACGCCCCACTTCAGAGAAACAAATTTTAGCATTATTAAAGGCATCTAGTAGCCTCTATTGGCACGCAGAAGTTGAATTTATACTGCCTTGGTACTCATATATGCAAGCCTTCAAAACTGGTCCCATATACTTTTACATGTACCACGATACATGATTATGTGTGCAACCTTTTCCCCCTTCCTTTTTTTTTTTTTTTTTTTGGCTGAAACTTGCATTTTTTGGCTGAAAGGACAGGAAATTTGACTGAAAATTGCCAAATGACTGATAATTCCCCAGCCTGATCTATATATCAAGAGCTTCCTACCAGAAGGTACATGTACTATCAATACAGAAAAAGACAGTAGGTTCTGGCAGGGATCCCTTGATATATTGTTCATGCTGCTGGTACACCTACCTTGGATAGGGTTGTGCTCCTGCATGCTGATGAGCACCTTGGCCACAAAGCTGCGAGAGAGAAGCCCCATGAGGAGGGAGATGTACGGGACATAGCGCCCCCAGCGTGGATACAATCCGAAGTTGGCCATGTCCTGCTGTGTCACACGCTGGTGCATGAACCAAGCCCCCAGCCAGCCCAGTATCTCCTGCAGCTGAGGAGCAAATTTAATGGCGTTCACTTATGGTCAAGCCTTTGACAATCAAACAAAGAAAAAAAACCAAAAAAAAACAGGTAAACGATATGTCTAAATGTTCACCTCATTTGTGATCATATCAAACAGTCCATCATATTCCCAACACCTCAATCCCCTTATCTCCCTCCAGCATCACTTGTGTTGCTTCTGATGAAGAACAAAATAGTGACACACACACACACTGCATCAGGTCAGTTCATGCAGCCCTGGGCACTCTCAAGAATGGCTTTGTAAGTGAATGATCAGCAGCTAGACATACCATGACAACTATACCAAGACTGTCCACTTGTTTGAAACCATTAAACCATCAGAACCCACATTACAACAGGTCTACATGTTTTGCAGTAGTTGTCAGAGTTTTTTGGATTCAGTTGCTTGTGTTTTGGTGGGGGGTTTTTTGTTTGTTTTTTTGTTTGGTTGGTTTTTGTTTGTTTGTTTTTTTTACAAAGAAAGTACTTATGAAGCTGCCCTACCTCCTGTGTAGAGAGGGGGATGTTAGTGCAGGTCTCCACTTGTTCAGCATTGAATATATATGCCACGGGCCGCGAGTCAGGTTCTGATGGCGGACAGCAACATTGCATCAGCAGCATCTCCCAGCAGCTAGTGTGGAGCTCCTCACTGCCCGACCCTGTCACAACACAGTAGCAATTCTATAGTAATATCATTTGGGAACGTTATCTGCAGGAACAAATCAAAGTACGGTCCACACATCACGAGGCCCTCACGCTGCGGGCGGCTAGTACCAGTTGCCAAAGGCACGAGAGCCTCAAGCTGCGGCCAGAAAAGAGTTAAATAACCAATCTACGCACAAATTATTCTTGTGCTCGGGCGATAGGCACAGTCCTTACTTACGTTATTTGGGTGGAAATGAGTTAAGACCTTCTCCCAGATAATGACAAACAAAAAAAAAAAGAATCTCTGTGCCACTGAGGCAAAGAGGCGTCAGGGTGTCTTTACCTTGCAAAAGAATGATGAGAACTGATGACAGGTTGGCAGGAAACTGGTGCCTGAGCATACACTTTAGGTGGGCAAGGTATAGCTGCAACACGTATCCTCCACATCATCAAGAAACAACATCACTTCGACACAGAAAATGAAAACTTCTGCCCAATGTGCCCCCTTACTGTCTGTCAGACCACAGTAATTACAGACAGATGCACACATACAGTGTCTGCATCACTTTCATTATCTTCATTATCATCACTGCTTCACTAGTAATTTCAAATGCTTTATCCACAGGCAGTGTCAAACTCAAGCGCGACTGCATCAGAGTACCATGGTACTTACGTCAAACACCAGCTTGGTCTGCGAGCTAGGTTCCGCTCCACAGGACATGAGCGCTGAGCCCAGCACCTCCAGGAAACGTTTCTTATCAGCAGAGTGAGGCTGACACTCCTCCAGCCATGCCCACACATCAAACTGCAACACACAAGTTGACATGACACTTAACAATGCAGCCTCTGCTTGTGCAATAACAGCCTAAACTGTTCATATATCACCACCAAGTTCTCCACAACACCTGGAATAGGTCATATTCATTTCAAGAGCCAAAGACCACCACTATCGGTACTTCCTGCTGAATTAGTGACAGCACTGTGCAGGAGAACACAAACTGCTATAAAGATCTTCAACACTTCAGTCGAGTTCAGGGGGTAAAAAACTTTAAAAATCTCACCCCACAAGCATGCAGGTACACAAAGCATGTACATCTATTTATACAAAGTCCCATAACCTACCTAATTAACACATTTAAGACCATGCAAGGACTTTGTTTGTCCTTTTAGCACTCTTCCCACCAACCAAGCAACTCTATATGCAAATATCCAACAAAAAGTTGCTTTGCAAGGGAGAACACTCTGCCTATATGCACCATAGACTCCAGAGTGCAGTCCCTTTTCGGCGGGGCGTGAAAATGTGACTGCTTACAGCCAGCGCCATTTTCAAAAAAGGCGATTTTTTTTTAGAAAAGCGAAGACTTGTGTGTCATATGAATCAATATGAAACGAAGTCTTGAGTATCCGACCACTTTTCGTTTGGGCAAAATCTTTGCCAGCGGACAATTATTGTTGCGCTTTGATGGCACTGTTTACGTGGTACACTGATCCAACAGGATGTGGGTAAACGGCAAGGGGGTTGCACTCTGACAGGCCAAGGTGTTGCACTCTACTGGCAAGTATTATTGCAAGGTGCAGACGATCATGTACCTGCCTTGTGGTGGAATAAGAGACGATTACAAAAGCATACACACCCGTGCTCTAGGACTGAATGTAATAATAGATCTGTCCATTCAGACAGAGACATGTTATGTATGTCTCTGATTCAGAAACACGCATACTTTCACACTGAGGACAGCCTGCCATCACTTGCACCATTGAGGATCCCTCTGGGTTCAAAGCTGGTCAAGGATGACATAGTGTGCGACCTTGTGTTTGAGAGCACCGAGACAATTAAGGCCCGTCACGGTAGCGCAGTGAGCGCCATTTCCCCACCGTGCACAGAGGTACTTTCCCCTGAAAGACTCTGTGCCCCAGAGAGTGTATGCACCATTGGAAAAATCTGCCAATGCTCCATGTTTCTGCAGTAGAGATAAGGCAAATATTGTTGATTTCAAGGCAGGGGAACAGGGTCCTGCCTAAATGACATCATACAAAAATAACAGTTGTTTATGTGGTGCGAAAGCTAAACATGCTCACCTTGGTCAGCAGCATGAAGACGAGGTGCATGTCTTGCTGCTGCAGCACTGTGATCAGCTGCTCATACATGGACACAAAGTTCTCGGGCGCGTTGTTGGGCACAAAGTGTGGGGAGACCATTCCGGCCAGACTGGGGTTGTCCAAGCAAAACTGCAGCAGCAGCGGGGTCTGTTCCGGCACTCGTGACACAAATTCCTGTTGAAGTAAAACATTGTATCTTCAGTAATCAGACATGACTGAATGACCTTGACTTTTTGACCGTTTTTTACACTGAAACATCTTGAATTTGACGGTCTGGTCAAAAACCAAGAAGGGGAAAGAAAATTAGTGATGACTGAATACTGTAATGACGTAACTTTTTGTGCTGGCTTTTCCATCGTTGCCCCATCTTTGATATCACCCGTATGTGGTGGAAAAAGACGTTAAACACCCAAACACCCACCCTTGACCGCTTTTTACACTGAAAAATCTTGAATTTGACGGTCTGATCAAAAACCAAGGAGGGAAAAGAATGACCTAAACATTTTGACCGCTTTTTACACTAAAAGATCTTGAATTTGACGGTCTGGTCGAAAACCAAGGAGCAAAAAGAAAACTAGTTTCAGTTTCAATGTCCAACCATCTTCACTGAACACGTGTGCTGGTAGGGCTAATAACAACGCTGCTTGAAATAGTATCATGCATCAGAGGACCTTTAAATGTGCAAAAATATGTTAAGGTTTTGTGCATACCTGACCCAGAATCTCAACACACGATGTAAAGAACTGTTTGGTTGGTGGGTAGAAGTTGGTTTCTTCCGTCACCTGTACAGTCAGATGAAAGAATAGTGTGCAGGCCAAATCCACAAGGACTCCTCGTCGGCTTTCATCACTCGTGCTCTGCGCCATCTTGATCAGAAGCCTGGACAATAAATACAAAAATGAAGGTGGTAACAACATTTCAAAACAAGAATTAATCTAAGCTGGAACATTGTCACAGGGCAGACCAAAAAAAAGACCAGTACCAATTTTCAGCCAAATCAGTGTCTATGCCAAGCCTCATCATATGTGCTATATAATTTTTAAACTTGCAAGGTTCTGCAGGGACATTAATAGCGTGAAGTCTGACTTTCGGAGTTGCAGGAAGAGATGCTGCCGTTTGAATTTTAGAAACAAGAGGTCGTACCAGTCACATCAAGGAGTAAATATTACTTTACAAACTGGGAGTGTAACTCGTGTATGGGGATGTATCATAGCTTAGCCAAGACGAAAGTCTGCTGTGATGATGGTGTTCTGAGTAGATCTAAAGATAATGGATGTATCTTGAGATAACAGATATCTGAAGACTTGGGTCAACTTCAAAAACACTGACACTCAATGGAGGTAGACTGTCAAAACACTGAAAGAACTTAAGTTTGTGAAACACAATGGAACACAACTCACGTGATGGCATTCTCCATATGGACAGCAGCAATGCAGACGTTCTGCGGCGGGGGTAGCACTGCCTCAATCACAAGCTGTTTATACTCTGCCCGATTCTCGTCCATCTTGCGCTGGATGATAGGGTTCACTTCTCGCTCCTCGACCTACAAATTACAAATTTATGCATATTTCACAACTGTTGATGTCCCTCTGGCTACAAACTAGTGAGCAAAATCATAACATAGTGAAGAAAGCTATTTCCTTCAAAAGAAACAGAAACAGCAAATGGTATTGGCAATTCTTGAAGATTTTGGGAATCACCAGGACTTATTTGTATGGTATGGTATGGTATGGTATGGTATGGTATGGTATGGTATGGTAGACTTCTCCTCGGCGCACGTATCCATCTCTAATGAGATGCTCTAGGCGCCGCGATTTTGAGAATCACCAGGACTTATTTGTTAATTCTGATCAAATTCTGGGTGTTACTGTTTAATTCTTTGAGCTGTGCTACGCTGTCCCTGAAGTGCAGAAGCAACATTCCCTACTTTCACTGTGCAGTCTGACATCTTGTCAACACAACTAAGGAGTTTGGTTCCTTGATCTTGCCAAGTTGACAAAATAGAACCATTCTACACCACTACCCAGAGCAGCAAGGTGGTGCCTGACATTTTATGATGAGCATATAATAATAGCAACTATGTCAGCCTTACTGACCCTAACAGCGATGGCCGCTGGTCCTGCACAGCGATGGAGTGGGTTGACGCGACTCCGACATTCCACCACCACCTGCACCTGCTTTGCCACGTTGGCGTACTGCTTGGGGATCAGGTCCAGATAGGCTCCATCGACCGCACACTGCTGGGCTGCTCTTGTTGAGAACACTCTGCACACAGTAACCGCTTGTTTTGAGATTACTCATGGACACAGTGAGTCGCTTCCTGATGGCACAATCACTGGTGAAGGTGCCTCTGAAACTACAGACAATCACGTGATGCGAAGGGCCAGCTCTGAAGTTTCGGAAGTTTAGAATTGCATTTATTTTTTAGTTTTGTGGGCTGAACATTTCCAAACCAGACGGGAAAGAAGCCGGAGTACCCGGAGAGAACCCCCGACAGTCGGCCCAAATGAACGGTGCCACATACAAGAAGGAAAAAGTTCTTCGCCCCAAGTGGGACTCCAACCTGACTTCCCACATTGGTGACTAGGTCTTAACCACTAGACCACCGAACTGATCTGCAGACTCAAACCACACTGTACTATGTTGCAGACCTTTACACACCAACATGTCAAAGGAAGAGTGAGAGAAATATTTTTCTTTCACAGCATGGTATACTGACAAGTCAAACACGTGAGGACCTTGCTCGTTTCAATCCATGTCTTTCCCTCAGATTTCCTATGTTCTAAGTGCACCCTGAGCATCATTTACTAAACTTACTTGGTAAATTCAGAGAGAACGCTGAGGTCAGCATCCAGAAGGTGAACGGTGGCCATCTTGTCATACAGAAGAGCAGAGGGGATGTCGGGCACAGGGGGTGCGACAGGGTGCAGGGAGGGTGCAGGTTTGGGGCTGGTGTATCGCTGCAGCCGCTGAAGAATTCTCTCTTTGGCTATAGATAAGGAGGTTAGGTCAATATCTGGACATGTGACTCAACTGATGCTTAAGCACTACACAGAAGATGTTGAACAGAGTTTGTCTTGGACAGCCATTTTTAGACTACCTTGCATGTGCCAGACAGACAGCTGCACAAGACAGACAGGCACAAGTTTTCCAACTCCCCCTAAAAAGAGGAAAACTGTATATGTTATAAAGAAAAACCCATGCCTGAATGATATGTCAGCCTTACTGATAAACTGTCCTGCATGTTCCATGTTTTCTTATTCTTTTTTTTGCCTCGACGGCGGAACAGCGGAAAAACAAAAGCATGGTGGAAATCAGCCTGGAGGGAGCAGAATTTGGCCAAATGGCTGAAAAAACTCATATCTGGAAAGATCATCATGTATTCATGCTTGCACTGCTATGGGAAAGCCAATTACCCAAGTCTAGCATTTTTCAATGTTTTTTAATATTCCAACCATGCATTGAATAATCACTGTGAATAAATACCCATCATCATTCAGAAACAGTCGAAGTTGTTGTTTTTTTTCTGATGTGTACACAACGACTATACTTATTATTATTATTAACTACAGCTGAACAAGTACTGACCACTGCGCTTCCCAAGCTGAAAGGCGTTCCGGTGGTGAGCTGGAGAAGAAGTCCTCAGCTGGGGTCGACATGACACAAGTTTGCGCCACTCCGCGGCAAACAGGCTGATCTCATACTGGGCACCCTCAAAATCCACAAACTCCAGCCATGGGCTCTGTAACAGAAACATGGTGGTATGATCCCGGTACACACTAAGTACAACACACACACACACACACACACACACACACACACACACACACACACACACCGCAATTGCATGCAAATTGGCTTGCTTGTAAAGTTGTTGTTATTGTGTTCATTCTACATAAAAGCTGTACATGTATTAACAAAAAACAACAACAAAAATTTTTTGCTGGCAATATTTGTTAAAAAAAGAAGTAGAAAGAAAAAAAAAATTACTATAATAACAAATAAAGATTAAAACAAAGGGAAGATGATGATGGAAGGAACAAAACAAAGGGAAGATGATGATGGAAGGAACAAAACAAAGGGAAGATGATGATGGAAGGAACAAAACAAAGGGAAGATGATGATGGAAGGAACAAAACAAAGGGAAGATGATGATGGAAGGAACAAAACAAAGGGAAGATGATGATGGAAGGAACAAAACAAAGGGAAGATGATGATGGAAGGAACAAAACAAAGGGAAGATGATGATGGAAGGAACAAAACAAAGGGAAGATGATGATGGAAGGAACAAAACAAAGGGAAGATGATGATGGAAGGAACAAAACAAAGGGAAGATGATGATGGAAGGAACAAAACAAAGGGAAGATGATGATGGAAGGAACAAAACAAAGGGAAGATGATGATGGAAGGAACAAAACAAAGGGAAGATGATGATGGAAGGAACAAAACAAAGGGAAGATGATGATGGAAGGAACAAAACAAAGGGAAGATGATGATGGAAGGAACAAAACAAAGGGAAGATGATGATGGAAGGAACAAAACAAAGGGAAGATGATGATGGAAGGAACAAAACAAGGAAGATGATGATGAAGGACAAACAAAGGAAAAGAAAGAGAGAAAAGAACAAAAACAAAAATCAAACCTTCAAAAACGGTCCTATTTGAACCCTCTTCCTGATCCCCCCCCCCCCCCACCAAAATAAAGAACACAAACATGTTCACATCATGTCCACAGACACATAACATAGCATCCCATCTTTCCAAACCATGGGTTCAATACTGCACACATACAAAAGGCAAGGAATGATACCATTAGCAATGTGCATGTAGAGATAAACCTGAGTGCGTAAGATCTTTTTCCCAGACAGTGGTAGTGGTAAGGCTAGTGTCCTTTTTTTTTTTTTTTACAACTTCGAAACTGAATTATTAAAAACGTAACCCACATTTCCTGGCAAGAAGATGTGCATGAGTCGAGCAGCCTCGTACTGCGGTGGTAATGCTGGCAGATACAGATCAGCTCCATGCAGGCGAGGTTCTTCCAACCACAACGAAAAGGTCTGGTACAACCTGAAAGTGAAAATGTAACTTACATTTTTACCAACAATATCTTCTTTTTTGCTAAAATGCTAAACCATTACATTCTTCCAAAGAATAGAGACTGCGGCAATCTTCCAGACTCAGGCATGCATACTAGAAAATTCCTTTGATGATTATCAAAGATTCAAATCTGAAACTAGCCGCAATTTCAGCGCACGGGTCATCTACCAGTTTAAACCACAAATGGAGGTTACTTCTTTTTTTCATCTAAAGCAAAATAAGTCAGCTGTTCAAACTCAAAGTAACCAAGCCTAAATCTGACATCAGAGTCAACAACAGGAAACAGATGTGAGATCAGTGTCCCTTTCAGTAAGCGCAAGTCTGACCTTGCGAGCTGTTGATGGAATTCCCTCGAGCTGGCATACTGTGGGTTCTCCTCTGTCATGGGACTGGGCAGTGGTGAGTCCTGCTCAGTGCCAGCATCTGGTGGAATAAGTCATGTCTAACATTATACTCAACAACCTTTTTTTTTTTTTTTTAACCAATCTAAAAATGTTTCACAGTAAGTCCACAGATCTTTCCTGGTTTGAAAAAAGGATATTTATCTGTTCCAGGCTTTTACCTTCTCTGTTTAGTGGTAGAAACAGACTAACTCCTCACATCGCACTCATACAGATGTTCATGGTAAAAAAATTGCAACAATCCAAACTATTATTAATTATTTTTCATTGTATTATAACAATTATCCTTGAACCATCGGTCTCCCAACAGCGGTCTTCTCAAGAAAAACGTAAGCTCATGCATACTGGGGGCTGACGGTGATGTCGGTGACTCTGGTGACTTGTCCATGGTGTCCTGAGTGTCGACCTTCATATGGAAATCCGCGGCCTCTGCCAGCTTCTTCTTCATCTTCTTCAGTGTGGAAGACCAGCCCATCGACAGGAAGAAACGCTCTCCTACACTGGCGCGTGTGGGCAACCTTGTGTGATCAGACAGACAGGATGGTTAACACTCATCTTCATGTGTGTCAGAAAGTGGTGGCAAAGTTGGACATTTCAGTACAGGACACTTCAGTATTCAGAGCAGGGGGGGAGGGGGAGGGGGAGAGTGGGTGACCCCCCCCCCCCCCCCCAAAAAAAAAAAATAATAATGTTGAAAATCAACAATTTTTCAACTAAAGCAAAGACTGAATGCAGGATGGCATCAAAGGTGAAACAATCTGTATGACAAGTAACTTGACTCTACCTTCAGACCACAAGCCACTTACAATCATCTGCATCAACCATGGCTGAGACGGCAAAATGGTATTACAGGCAAAGGCATATATATGTATGTATGTGACTAAGGAACGGACTCCGCACAGTCACAAGACCTTTACAAACAAATTACCTGGATCATCTGCGTGAACTGCCGTGTCACTGTGCCTGGGAACTCCACAGACAGATCTCAAGAGGAATACACAGCACGCAAAAAAAAAACCCTGTTCATCAATCTGCGCCTACTTGTCTAGACCAACCTTTTCAATGATTTGTACTTCTCATAGTTACCCAGAATGTATAGCATGAAGAACAGTTATACATGTAACTCGCTGGGTGTCTCAATGGCTGATGTGATGCGTCCAGTGTGGTAGTCTGTAGTGGTAGTGCTTGTCACTTCTCGCTTTCAGCTATCACCGCTGGCTAGCAGCAATGCGAAAAAGGAAGCCAAGTGCGTAAGTCTTCCCCTGCCAGTACATAGCCTCTCCACCAGCAAGCCCTATGTAGTGCCTCCTCGTGGCGTCACCCGGAAACTGAGCACCTTACGGACTCAGGCTAAACTACAAGGGACTCGGAGGAGGTTTGGCCCCCAGACATGCGGCATGCAGGCCCACCGGCGTGTGGACACGCCCTGATGCCCATGAACCAAATCCCCAGCTATGGGTCAAATAGCAAAAGGTGTGCTGGACAATACCGGTGTGACGGAAATAAGGCCCAAGGACACAAGCGGTCGTCCAGCAACCATGGGTAGATGAAGCTCAACAGCCCAGACCGGCATTTCATCTAGGAGAAGACAACTCGTACAAAAAATGTCAACATCGGGTAGGAGGGACTCGTAGCTGAGGCAGGCAACTCTCCTAAAGGGCGGACCAAACTCTCGACAACCCAGCCCTGGCAGGCAGTTGGTCTAGGGGAGGGATCCCCAAACTCTCACATCCCCCTATGCTCATAGGGTAGGACTCTTCAGTCCCGAGCTAAGGGAGAAGCCCCCCTACAGAAAACTTGATCCGGCCTGCCGAAGACGGAGTGTGTCAGCCAAGGCGCAGGTTTCTGGGGAAAAATCAGGACACACACGCATCAACGAATATGGTCATGCGTCAGACTACACTTTCGTCATGGCGTCGTCCCTATCAGCGACAACCGGGGAGAGACGGAGCCGGGCCCCTAGCCTCAAAAGGGCCCACCCAAGCGACCGGTGCCTCTGCTAACCTGACGGTCAGGGGAAGGCAGAGTAGAGCGACTGACCAGACAAACCAGCCACCCATCAGCCTCACAGTGGCTCAGTGGAATGCAGAGGGCCTCAGGAACAAAAAGCCCGAACTCCAGGAATACCTCCGGAAAAACAACGTAGATGTTATTTGCATCCAAGAGTCTCATTTGAAAGATCCTCAGAGATTCTTCATGAGAGGTTATGAAGTCTTCCGCCAAGATCGTGAGGACCGACACAAAGGAGGAATTGCCACACTCGTCAAAACCTCCATCCCAGCAGTGGAAGTGCACCGATCTGGAAAGGAAGAACTTGAACATCACACAGTCAAACTTCTGCTTCCAAGTGGGGACCTACTGATCACCAACTGCTACAGCCCTCCTGCCTCAGTTCTGGGACTACACAACGTGAAGCTAGAAGCCTCCAGACACCTGGTTGTCGGGGACTTCAACAGCCACTCCCCAAGCTGGGGCTATGAGGAATTGGACTCACGTGGTGAAGAGGTAGAAGACTGGATGATGGAAAACCAGATCGTGCTCATTAACAAGCCAGATGACAAGCCCACCTGTTACTCCAGGGCGTGGAAGACCAGCTCAACACCAGACCTGGCGATAGCTACAGACGACATCCACAGACTATCGACCAGGGCAGTCAGCACTCAGTTGGGAGGAAGTGACCATCTACCAGTCACCATCACCATCTCCAGCATAGGATGCACTGAGCACAACATGGCACCAAGCTGGAACCTCAAACGTGCCAACTGGACCACCTTTAGAGAAAAGGCAGACCACCTGTGCAAGGACATCAGCCAGTCACAACACCTCAACAAGAATGTCCAGCTCCTCAGCGATGCAGTACTGCAAGCAGCAAAAGTGTCCATCCCAAGGGGAAAACGAAGACAATACAGGCCCTACTGGAGTGACCACCTTGCACAGCTCCACACAGAACTGGACTCCGCCAGAGAAACCATGGAAGACAACCCAACAACAGAAAATGTCCAGAGACACAACGCCATCAAAGAAACCTTCAACCAGCAGAAGAGGACAGAAATCCAGAGGAGCTGGAACGAGAAAACAAGCAGCCTCAACATGGAGAAAGACACTGGCAAGCTGTGGAACCTGACAAAAACCCTGAATGAAGACGTAGCGCCCAAGTACAGCAGAACCGTGATTGAGGAAGAGGGCATGCACCACACAGGCAAGAAGGCAGCGAACATCCTGGCAGACTTCTATAAAGAGGGAAGCACAACAACTCTCCCCAGCGCCCGGGTACAGGAGGTCCACAAAGAAATCAAAGAGAAACTGAAACATCAGGACCCAAGCCAGTCTATGACATCAGCTTTCACCATGGCAGAACTCAACACAGCCATCAGGACTTTAAAGACCAAGAAAGCCCCTGGTAAAGACGGCATCCTGAACGACATGATCAGAAACCTTGGACCCACCGCAAGACAGAAGCTTCTTCTGATCATCAACCAGTCATGGGGCACTGGGAAGCTTCCAGACCAGTGGAGAGAGGCAGTCATCGTCCCTATCAGAAAGAAACAAAAGGACACGACGAAGAAGTCCAGCTACCGGCCAATCAGCCTCCTCAGCTGTGTGGGCAAGGTAATGGAGAGAATGGTGAACACAAGGCTGCTGAAACACCTGGAAGAGAACCATCTGCTCAGCAACACACAGTCAGCCTACAGGAAGAACCGCAGTACAGAAGACCAGCTGGTATATCTTGCACAGGAACTGGAAGATGCCTTTCAAGAGAAGAAGAAGGTACTTGCCATCTTTGTAGATCTGACCAAGGCCTTCGACAAAGTCTGGAAGCCGGGACTGCTCCTAAAGCTGCTGAACAAGAAAGTGGAAGGGAAGATGTACCGCTGGATACAGGATTTCCTCCAGTACCGCACAGCAAGAGTGAAACTCGACGGGGGAAGCATGAGCCACCGAGTCACTCTACCGAACGGCGTGCCACAGGGCGGAGTCGTCTCCCCGACACTTTTCCTCATCTTCATCGATGACATTGCTGAGAAGATGACCAAGCATGTCTCCAGAGCTCTCCATGCCGACGACTTTGCTGCCTGGAACGCCTCAGAGCATCTCAGCTCTGCCACCATCAGGATGCAGGAAGCAGTCGACCACATCGGAAGGTGGGCATCTGACTGGGGCGTAGAAATCAACGCCACCAAGACAGTCACTACAGTCTTCTCACTGTCAACGTTGCCAGAAACAGCCAAGCTGAAGATGAATGGGAAGGAGCTGGAGCAGGAAGACACACCAACATACCTCGGCGTGAAGCTGGACAAGCGACTCACATGGAACCCGCATCTCAAAGACATCGAGAGGAAAGCAACCAGAAAGCTTGCCATCATGAAGAAGCTGGCGGGGACAACATGGGGAGCAAACAGCAACATCCTGCAGAGAGTGTACACAGGTACCGTCAGACCAAACCTGGAGTACGGCAGCTCCGCCTGGGCCACAGCGTCTAAGACCAACACAAGTCGCCTCAGCAAAGTGCAGAACGCAGGACTACGGCTGATCACTGGAGGAATGAAAACAACCCCCGTCCAGGCAATGGAGAAACACACTGGGCTCCAGTCCCTCGATGACAGACGTGAGGAGAAAGTTTACGTCCACAGTGAGAAGCTCCTGCGCATGCCAAACCACCCCATGCATGAGAAACTGAAGAACCCGACAAAGAACAGACTGAAGCGGACAAGTTTCAACCATCTGTCCAAGGCCCTACACAACCGCAGTAAAGATCTACTGCCTGCATCTCCCACCAGCATAGAGATGCTCCCAGACTTCGAGGAGCCAAACGACCACCTGGAAGGCGTCTCGATCATCACATCGGTCCCCGGCATCCAAACCAAGGACAGCCAAGCCTCTCCCCTGCTGAAAGCTCTGGCACTTGAGATGATCGACGAGCAGTACAACCCCAGCGAGTGGACCCACGTCTTCACCGACGGATCCTCTGAAGGTGCAGTGAAAAACGGCGGAGCAGGCATCTTCATCAGACACACAGATGGAAGACTGACCCCCAGGGCCTTCCCCACCGGGAGGATTTCTTCCAACTACAGAGCGGAGTCAACAGCACTACTCCATGCTGCACGAGCCCTCAGTAAGTCCGACAATCCACCACCTAAGATAGTCTTCTTCACGGACTGTAAATCCCTGCTGCAGGGACTCCAGAATCCCAAGAGTGAACAGCTGTTGAACACCATCAAGAAAACTCTGCAAGACCTCTCAAGACGATCAACCATCACTCTCCAGTGGATCCCATCCCACTGCGGGATCATCGGGAATGAGAAGGCTGATGCTCTCTCCAAAGCGGGCAGCAAAATGCAGCAGTTCAACCACCCAGTGACCTACAGAGAGGCCAAAATCATCATCCACAACAACTTCCGCACTCAGTGGAAGAGAAGGCTGGGCGTCGATGACAGTATTGACCCAATCCACCAACTCCAGAGACACCAGCAAACCATCCTCTTCAGACTGAGAACCGGACACTGCAGACTACTGAGCCACCTCAACAGAATCAGAATTGCCCACACCGATGAATGCCCGTGCGGCACTGGACCCCAAACACCTGAACATATCCTCCAACACTGCCCAACATACCAAGCCCTGCGACGTCAAACCTGGCCCGAGGGAGCAGAACTGAGGGAACAGCTATGGGGAAGCCGTCAGGACCTGGAGAAGACAGCGGGATTCGTCACGACATCAGAAATTGTGATCTGACGCGGCCAAGCTTCGAACGCAGAAGAAGAAGAAGAAGTAACTCGCTGCATACAAAATGCATCTTCTCGCGACACATGGGCTATAATTTTGTACATTCTGGTTTCTACAATTTCTGCACAGTCTACTTCAACAGAACTGCTGGAGTAGTTTTACAGTAAAGCAGACAATACTGCAATTCAAACTTTCTACCACACAAAATCACCCCGGGGAGAGCACAGTGCCTGCTAGAGCTAACTGACACGGCCTACTAGCTTCTCACAACTTGAGAAAAAAGTATCGATTAGGCAATGCAACAAACATCAAATGTTCAATATGTGCAAGACAGAAACTGTACAAAGACTGACTGTGTGTTGACGGTGGGGCGTCCCAAGTAGAAAGAGAAGAATCTTTGCCAGACGATAGGCAGAAGTGGGTGGTCCAAGGGCATGTCCAATGCCTGCTGTGCCCACCGGTAGATGCATAGCCGTCCAGCCACTGGCGCTGTCTCAGGTTTCAGCCGCATCACAACATGCTGGGAGTGGAAATAGCCAATGGCTCATTTTATTGTGTCGGCACATTACAGGTGCACAACATGCACTTCTCAAACTTAATAATAAATAATAAGCTCACTAATATAGCCTCTTTATCTCAAATATTTGCCTCAAAGCGCTGTGAGCTAAACCCAAAACGCACGCTCACGTGAATCACACACATCCTCTCACACACTGGACATGAACACATTATGATCAGGTTGCGCGAAGGGCCAGCTCAGCAATTTAAGTTTCGGAATTTTTAGAATTGCATTTATTTTTTAGCTTTGTGGGCTGAACATTTCAAAAGCAGAGGGGAAAGAAGCCAGACTACCCAGAGAGAACCCCTGACGGTCGGCCCGAATGAACATTGCCACATACGAGAAGGAAAAATTCTTCGCCTCGAGTGGGACTCAAACCTGACCACTCACACTGGTGAATAAGACTCAACCACAAGACTACCGATCACCCCTATTTCAGTTTCTGAACATTCAGTTCTGATTACTTACGGCAGTACAATCCTCAAGAATCCCTCAACAACAACCAGGCTAGACCTACCTTGAGTGCTGCCTCGACAGACAAGGACGGATTTGCCAGAAGATCATGCTGAACGCTTGGCCACACTCCAGACTCCAGCTCAACAGCACTCTCTACGTGAAGGATCTGTGCCGCCAGCCACCCGAAATCAGGCAGGGACGCACGCTCCATCAAAGACGGCTGGCCCCCAGACCCTCCACCAAACAGTGACAGCAACCCTCCGTGAGACTTGGACTCAGCCAGATGTTGCTGTCCCACACAAGAGAAAATAAAAAACAGTGTGTAGAGAAATGCTGCCGGAGGCAAGAGCTCCTAGAGTTCGCACGGTGAGCTGGCATAAGTCGTGAGGGTACAGCGCATAACGCATGCTGCCAGTTGGAAGCCAGGTAGGAAACTGGTGAGGATCGGACAGGGGTCAGGTGACTAGGGGGGGTGAGCTCGCGTGGGGCATACAGGATCATCCTGAGTTATTGCCCTTGTTGCTCAGCAACAGGGTATGCTTTCTGACAGTCGTGAGGTCTCCTATAGTATCGAAACTTGAGTGCACACTGTGATGGCTCAAAGCAACAGACATGACTAGCATTCAATTTGCAATACCTTCACAGACATAAAAGTTACAGCTTTGAATCTTGAATTCCTTGCTGGGAACTAGTATGAAGTACAAGCATTTGACAGATGGCAGCAGCTGTCTGGACTCTGCAGCCAAGTGCTAGACATTAAAACTTTGCCACAGTAGAGGATTCATTTACAAACGGTAGTATAGGGTTCATCTAATTTTTTTCCCAAGGATTTTATCGAAATGTATACAGTCATGAGGTAGCCTAAGGTTTATGTATTCTGGATTATGAAATCTCTCACCTTGAAATACTCTCTGAAGACCTCGTCCAGTCTGTCTCTGGCTCCTTTCTGCAAGAACCCCCACCTCACCACGTGGTCCAGCACATAGCAACAGTTCCTGTCACACACAAGTCACTTGTTTCACTCAGGTCACATCACCCTGTAATCTGCAGAGTAGCATTCTCTCATCATACCTCTTACTGCAATGATCAAAAGGCTGCATTATTGGCTACAAAAACCAGAATGAAACCTACTGGTCAGCCAGGAACTTTGCCACTTTGAAAACGGCTTTGGTCCAGAACAGGAGGGCAGGCAATGCTTGATTGGTCCCTAGTCGTGCAGAGATCATGGCCTGCAGCAAAACAAAAAGGTTGACAGGATTTGTTCTGCGGATATTTTTATACAAGTGAAAGTAGGAAATTCTCATTTAAAGGAGTTTTTTTAAAGTTTTCATTATTATTGTCAAATAAATTACAGCAACTGATTCAAGTAAACTGCAAATATAATTAACATAATAAAGAGACAAAGAACAAGAAACGGCATGGGGGGGGGGGAGGAGGAGGGGGAGGGGGGGGGAGGGGGAGGGGGAGGGGGAGAGTGGGTGACCCCCCCCCCAAAAAAAAAATAATAATAATAATGTTGAAAATCAACAATTTTTCAACTAAAGCAAAGACTGAATGCAGGATGGCATCAAAGGTGAAACAATCTGTATGACAAGTAACTTGACTCTACCTTCAGACCACAAGCCACTTGGGCATGGCTCAGAAATGGCGTAGAACGCCCGATCGTTGCACTAGCAGACTTTGAGTGGAAATAAAAATACCTTAGAATGGTAATTTTTTTAATGTAAGGGCACCAGTGTTTAGCAGATGTATGAAACTCTGGCTCCTAAACTTTTCTCGTCGGAATATTGTAAATAAATCGGTGCAATTGCACTTTTCCCGCATTTTCGGCGTCGCCGCTGAGCGCGATTTTTGTGACACGGTTTTTGGTCCTTCACAGTGATCAAAAATAACTTCAAAAAGAAAGTGCCCACCGCTTGATAATCCAGTACAGTAAACTTGGAAGTGGTCCGTAGTCGGTTCCAAAACTTTCATTTTGAAATTTACCGCTTACTATGCGAGCCACGTTGGATTTTCGTGACCAGGAATGTACGTCAGCCATTGCAGTAAAAATAGCCGCGGCGGAATAATCGTTACCGGCCGGAAATAATAAACACAACAACAACAAAAAGTTGTGCATTTTGTATTAAACTCACGCCAGTTTTTAACCATAAAGCGATAGCATTCGTCAGATACTCATACCGTCGAAAATATGCGATATCGGTCGCGCTCCGAGTTTTGTTGTGAACGGTGTGTTACGTACTACTTTTTTACTTGCGCAGTGGCGCGAATCGGCTGACTTTCGTTTCGCTCGCAGCACCATGTGCGATTCATTCTGGCCAGATTTGTCTTTGTGTGGAATCGGGAAACAGAATGTCGAAGAACAACGAAGAAAATGAAGGTAAGTTTTTGTTGTCAGTCCTGATCTGCTTGTTATGTACTTCGCAACAGCGTTTTTGACCTCATGTTTCTTCAATTATAGCTTCTGTGCAATGTAGTTCACTGATCAAGACGAAAGCAATCTTTGGAAAAATGTTTCGCCGAGACATCACTCCGTGTTTCCACAGTTTTCATAGTGCGTATCTACAAGAAAAAAACATTTTATTGGACTGTCTGAGATGTTTTTGTAGTCAAGATAACGTACAAAGCGCATTAACAGTTCTGTGAAAAATTACAGAATCTAGGGCGGCGGGCTTGCGAAATAATTACGTTTGAAGTCAAATCGCTTGAATTTTACGGAACTCCATTTAGGTGATTGCAAAATTAAGACTCCAATAATGGTGTCCGTTATCTCACAACAAAGAGTTGTACTCGTTTTCAGGCTTTCATGTTTACAGGTAGAGAAATAGCCCAGAATTGTGAAAGACATGAATTTGTTCACGTCTCACTCATTAATAGTTGCAAGGGATCATGTCCGATTGTGTTCACTATTATTGTGCGTGGTCAAGAATATATCGGCTGTAATGGTCAAAGTTTGTAACTTCACTACAAATCTGTGGCTAACGCCTCATCATCAGCGTTGTGATGTTATGAACGTCGCATCAAACTATCAACTACGTTTCTACAGGTGAAATGCCTTTATGTGAGAGTATGACTGCTGCAGTTTTGGGCAGTTTTGAAGAGGAGAAACTGTTTAAAGAATTAATTACTGTTTTTAACATGTCAGTCCTTCGCACGTAACATCACAACACAAACTTAAACAAAGTTGTGTTGTGATGTTATGAACAACACTTTTCATTGAAATGATTCTTTGCTGGTGAATTGGGTGTGCTTTATTGAGTTTAGTGATAAGCAGGGGTTTTTTTTTTGAAGCAGTTGGGGTTCTCTACATCAAGTCTGTGGGTTATTTTTAGAGAAGTAAATGTTGATCACTTCACAACAAAGCTTTTGGAGTGAGGTTATGAACTGACAGCAAATGTTTTTACTCAGGGTCATATTGTAGATTTAGGTTATGAGGATGATGCTTCAGTCATGATTCATACTTCCCCTCTTCTAATCATACATGCATTTTTGTGTGGTTTTGCACAAAGTAGGTCCTTGTTAGTTTATAACTTCACAACAATGTATGATCCATGGTCTGCCATTGTTTGTGTGAAGTTATGTACGTCTCTCACGAGTGTGCTGACCTGCAGTAAGATGACAATTTTGAAGAAACATAACTGGGTGCAGGTAACTTCAACTGTTGGAGTTCTGTGAGAGTAGATTAAAGAGGTTTATGCAGGTCTGTTGTTTAAATTTGACAAAATGTGAAAAGATGCAAGTGCAATGTGTTGTGATGTTATGAACAGTTCAGTTACATACAATAAACACAGCTGTTGTACGGCATTAGGTCAGCGGTTGCATAATTTCACATTCACATCCTGTGTGAAGCATTAGGTTCTTGTCCTAGTCATTTTAACAGACTTTTGAAGTTTTCGGTGCCATTCTGCTGTTTGTAACTTCACAACAATCCTTTGGTGTGAGGTTATGGACTGATAGCAAATATTTTCCCCTGATGGTCATACTGTAGATTTAGGTTATGAGAATGATGGTTCAGTCATGATTCATACTTCCCCTCTTCTATTCATACATGCATTTCTGTGTGGTTTTGCACAAAATAGGTCTTTGTTAGTTTATAACTTCACAACAATGTATGATCCATGGTCTGCCATTGTTTGTGTGAAGTTATGTACATCTCTCACGAGTGTGCTGACCTGCAGTAAGATGACAATTTTGAAGAAACATAACTGGGTGCAGGTAACTTCAACTGTTGGAGTTCTGTGAGAGTAGATTAAAGAGGTTTATGCAGGTCTATTGTTTAAAATTGACAAAATGTGAAAAGATGCAAGTGCAGTGTGTCGTGATGTGATGAACAGTTCAGTTACATACAATAAACACAGCTGTTGTAAGGTATTAGGTCAGCGGTTGCATAACATGGGGTTCATTGAACGAAGGTAACAGCTCTTTGCTTCTTAGAGGACCTATAGGACAGTCGTTCTTTAAAATGTGCTACATGAAGTTGAACAAATAATAAAGGATGTTTATAACTGTTATTGGAAAAATGTCTCTTTCAAAGAGATGAAGGATGGTGTTTGATGTCTGATTTATCATAACATGAATTTATCTGCAATGTAGAAATAATGTCATTAACTTTATGACTGTCAATCTGCAGAGTGCCAGAAGTCGACGACTTTGTGGAAGCTGTTTTTTCAAGCAACCGAAAGAAGGGAGAAGCCGGCTACTACGCATAGGTTTGTGTCTCCAACGCACGGCATACAAAGCTATATATATCTTTAACCATTGTTGCAAAAGTCATGAGATGTCAAGACAAGTTTTTACATGATCCTGTTTATTTTAGTTTTTCTTGGCTTTAGGCTGACGCTCGTCTCTCCATGTCAGAAATCTTATAAGGTGATGTCTCCTGTGTCCAGGTGCTGGAAGTGTTGCATGATGGTTCTGAGGTGAAGCTTCACTACATGCAAAGAAAGGGGGATGTATACACGTGGGCGGATGTGGCCTGGCATCCCACCGAGCAGATACAAGGAACTGTTGCTGCCCCTAAACTCATGCCAGAGCGCAAACTTGCATTTACTTTCAGTTAAATCTGAAGACGTTTTCCGCTGAGCCATTAACAGCCCCACTGACCTCTGTGGTAGCCAGGCAGGTTTAGACTAGTTACCTGAAAACTACATGCAGTTTTTCACCTATGTGTCTGTGTTTGAATATCTTCTTGAATGTTGTGGCATTTGGAACAGTATTCTGTAGCTTGCTGTTATAGATCTATATGAAACTTGCTTAATAAAATCAACAAATCTATAACTTTATCTGTTTTTACATAGTTCTGTTCCAAGGATAAGCAGAGTGGCTGTAAAAGCAAAACTATCACAATGAATGCACTCGAATTGTGGCCATAAATAAACATCTGCACATAATATGGACAGTCCCAGAATAGGTGAACAATAGTTTCCTCTCCCAGACCACAAAATAAACACATGAACATGCTCTTTCATGGTCAGCAGTGATGTAAATACTTACACTCAGGCATTATAAAACTGCTTCGTGTAAAAAAAAAAAAAGAAGAAAAGTGCACTATGTACACTTACTACGTGCCAAATGGAGTTTTTCACTCCTAGAATGTGTTCCCAGTATCTTATCAGCTCTAATGTCATAGTTTCTGTTTTGCCCGCTGTTTCTCTTAATAAGAAAAAAAGCTGAAAGCCTACTGATAAGCTTTATATGAATATTGTGCGTTTTGGGTGAAATTTGAAGTACTTAAGACAGTCGCAAATCTTTAGAGTTGAAAAATATTGTGAAGTTATGTACAACATTTACCAGCTTGTCAACATGTCTTAGGAGGATTTACTTCAGAAGTAAAATAAAAGTTCCATACAATAAAAATGGTGATGTAGTATAAATGCTTTACTTTTTTAGTCAGAGAATGGTCTTAATGGAGCACACATTCTAAAAAAGCTGGCCATGTCACGTTGTGAAGTTATGTACATTTCCCCTCCTTGAGACTGTTTTTTCTTGTACTGGCTGAAATTGGGGGCGATTCATATTCTTAAAGGGCTTCAACTGCAGGGGTGTAATGTTCACTCACTTTTACCACCTGTGATGCTCAACTACTGCTAAGAAAGGTTTGTTTTATTTGTGAAAACAGGAGAGAGACATCTCATTGTTGTTAAGTTATGTACTACGGTAACATTCCATATTTTTCCCCTATTGTTTTATGTTTTCTGGGGACAATAGTGGCAACAGTGGATACCTGCTTTGTAGATAGTCTGCTGATTTGGTTTTTAAAGGTCATTGTTAATCTCTTAATAAGTTTGTAAACAAATTTTAGCCTTGTGACGTTGTGAAGTTATGTACTGAAGTTCCCCTTTAGTTAGTTTAGGCAAATGTATCAATACCAAAACCTCTTTCATGGTCAGCAGTGATGTAAATACTTACACCTAGACATTCTAAAACTGCTTCATGTAAACAAAGTGCATTATGTACACTCACTATGTGCCAAAAGGGGTTTTTCATTTCTAGAATGTGTTCCCAGTGTCGTATCAGCTCTAATGTCATAGTTTCTGTTTTGCCCGCTGTTTCTCTTAATAAGAAAAAAAGCTGAAAGCCTACTGATAAGCTTTATATGAATATTGTGTGTTTTGGATGAAATTTGAAGTACTTATGACAGTCGTAGATCTTCAGAGTTGAAAAATGTTGTGAGGTTACGTACATTTTCTGCTTCTTAAAATATCTCGCTTCTTTGAAGTCCAAGAACAGTGTAACTACTTCAGTTAACCCAACTGGTTTTTCTTTATAACAGGGTGCAATTTAAATGAATTTCTTTGTATCTCTTTCCAGTGAATGGGAGCAAGAAGTTCCTGTGATGTTGTGATGTTATGTACACAGTGATAATGGTTGGCGTCATATTACACAAGTAATAAATGAGTGAATGACGCAAAAAATGGTTCAGATGATGTGTTTTTGTTTGAAGATGGTGTGCCCCAAGTCCAATGTGTAAATTATGATTTTCTATTTTGCCTTAGTGTGTCACAACTTTTCAACACCATTTCTGAGCCATGCCCACTTACAATCATCTGCATCAACCATGGCTGAGACGGCAAAATGGTATTACAGGCAAAGGCATATATATATGTATGTGACTAAGGAACGGACTCCGCACAGTCACAAGACCTTTACAAACAAATTACCTGGATCATCTGCGTGAACTGCCGTGTCACTGTGCCTGGGAACTCCACCCCCAGCACCATCTTGGTCACGCGCAGGACATTCTCATCAGCCGACAGGACCATTTGTAAAATTTTCTGGAACCTGAAAGCAATCCCAGGTGAGGTTCTATTTATTTTCAAACAGACTGTCTGACGCTGCTGCTTCAGGGAAAGTACTGTACCTGGATATTCGTGCCTGTTACCTGAAGTGCATCAATCTCCGGTGAAACCCACCTTGAATTTCTGGGAAAAAAATTGGAAATTTTCAACAGCTGAAAGATACTTTCAGCAAAATCCACATACGTTTCCTCCAACCCCAACATTCTTGGGCCTTACAACTCTGCACAAATCAGTGACAACACGGCAAATCAGTGACAACACGGCAAATCAGTGACAACACGGCAAATCAGTGACAACACGGAATCATGGCAAACTGGCTCACATGTCATTCTCCACGAGGTACTGAGGCGTGGCGAGGAACTGGGGTGTGATGCAGGACAGTATGTGGATGACTGCTGAATACTGACTGGAGGTAGCTAGTGTCATCAGCATGTCCAAACCCACA
The DNA here is from genome assembly GCA_018292915.2 of Batillaria attramentaria. Classification (NCBI taxonomy): domain Eukaryota; kingdom Metazoa; phylum Mollusca; class Gastropoda; family Batillariidae; genus Batillaria; species Batillaria attramentaria. Next base: position 635,113 of record JACVVK020000212.1, on the reverse strand, counting down.
CACATGAACTGATTTGTGCTGAAATACAATACAAAATAAACACCATAAAGCAACTGAAAAACCACGAAGCCTCTACCCAGCTTTTCCTGTGCTAGCTGTGGTTAACACAAATGAACTTTTCAAAAACAACAGATCAGTCTGCACTGTTTAGGTACAAATGCGTGACACCATTGGGACAGATGCAAAATTACAGCCGTAAGTGGTTTTAAAGATACGAGTTAAAATGTATATCTAATGACTGGTCATACCACATGAGCAGTCAGAGTCTACATGCCCCTGTCATGTGACATTCCATTTGCATGCAAAGGAAACAAAGATAAAAGAGATCTAAAACAGTCTCTGGAGAAGGAAACAGTAATGACTGTGAAGTGGTTACAAGTTAAGCAAATAAAAGCGACATAAAAGGGTCAGAAACCACTTAACTTTCACAAAGGACAGCATGGGTCAACGTTTCGGCTTTCACCTTCCTCAGGACACAAACAAAAACATAATGCTGACCCGTGCTGTCCTTTGTGAAAGTTAAGTGGTTTCTGTCCCTTTTATGTCACTTTTATTTGTTTAGTCTCTGGACAGTCTACTGTTGCAAGAGTTACAGCACCTGTCTGAACCTTTTCCCGTTCTGTTGTTGTTGTTGTTGTTTGTCTTTTCAACATCATGAAGTTGCTCATTCTAGAGGAAGCTGTTGTAACTGTTCGTGAACAAGCAATAGCTATCACAGTTCTACTACAGACAGCAAAATAAAAATAATGACTGTCACAAACACGTTCAGAACAAGAACCGATGAACGTACTCATGCCCAACATCTGTCATGGAAAGCACCAGGAAACAAGCCAGTGGATTTTTGGCACGTGCAGCTGAGGACAAGGGGAGTAACCAGGGCTCCTGCTCCAGGGATGGAGCCTGGAAGGGATGCGACTCCGCCGCCTTGGAGTGGAGGATGGCGCTTTCTCGGTGCAGTTTGAGACGCAGAGCCAGCGCCCATGCCCAGTTGTTAAACTGCTGCTCACGCGAACTTTGCTGGCTCACATAGGACGCCATCTGCAACAAATATTGTTAATAGTGAATACTGTATAGGCACCTTACCCAATTTCATGAATCGGCTCAAAGCGCCACGAATTGAACCCAACACGCACACTCATGTGAATCACACGCATTCTCTCTTACACTGGACATAAACACAAAACAATCACGTGGTGCAAAGGGTCAGCTCAGCTAATTTAAATTTTGGAATTTAGAATTGCATTTATTTTTCAAATTTGGTGGGCTGAACATTTCCAAAGCAGAGGGGGCGGAAGCCGGAGTACTGGGAGAGAACCCCCGAAGATCAGCCCGAATGAACGGTGCCACATACAAGAAGGAAACATTCTTTGCCCAGAGTGGGACTCGAACCTCGAACCTCCTGACCTCCCGCACTTAACCACTAGACCACCGACCACCCCAAAAATTATTAAAATGATTACTGTGTCTGTCAAGACAACAAACTGCTTCTCTTTACGACACTAAACCAGTGAAAGCAGCTCACGCTGCTCATGGTACAATACACCTTGAAAACATCATTTTGATGTGAGAATTTTTGTTTGTCATTTGTTTAGCTGGTTAGTTTGAGTTTGGGTTTGTTTTTTTTTTCACTTTAACAACAACTACAAATCTGTGGATATAAAGACAAAAACACACAGTAAATAAACAACTTGATAAAACATACATGTAGTGTATCAAAAAAGATATAAAACAGTATATTTAAGAAAAAACTAATACTCTCAAACTTTTTTTTTCACAGTTTGCTTCAGATTCAAGCAATAATTGTCAACTTCTTCCACAGAACCAGTTGAAAGCACACACCTGTCGCATGCCCTCCACGATCAGATAACTGGCTCGTCGCTCTGATATAAACTTCACGTACGACTCCACTAGCAGCAAAGCCACCTGGCGGTGTAGTCGAATGTCAAGCACCAGCTTTCCCGTCTGAAAGAAATGCAATAAACTGACCCACTGGCACGTTTAACACAACACACACTCATACCCTCAACTTCACACCTCTTTGTTTCCATTGGAAAGACCTGTCTGACATTCTCTACATCTCTACAGGGTTGTTAAGATCAGAGAGGCATATAATCGTCCTGTTTTCAACTCTTGCACGTCAGAATGAATTGAATTAGAGTTGGGAAAGGCGTTACCTCTAAAAAGGCTCCTAATCTGAGAGTCAAATTGTGCTGGCAGAAAAGTGATCACATCTTAAAATTGGTCTTGTTTTCACTTCAGAAAAAAACCCAAAAAAAACGTCAAAGTTATAAAAATTAAAGGGTAGGGGATGATGGGTGTGGAAGACTGGTGTGTATGGAAGGCTGGCGCACATGCATGCGTACGCGCGCATGTGTGAGTGTGTACACACGCACGTACAAGTGCGTGCATGTAGGGTAGGGGAGAAGAGGGGAATGGTAGGCTTTTACCTCAGCAAACAAGTCCCAGTTCATGCGGTCCAGGACAACGCGCGCCAGCTGGTTTTCAGCGGAGGCAATGTCCGTGTTAAGCAGCCACTGTCGCAGCAGCAGCATGTCAGGATCCTGAGGGATCCAGATACTGGCCGGCAGCTCATGGAAAAGGTACAGCGCCATCTGAGAGACACAGAAAAATTACAGCATCAGAACTGTAGTTCTTCGGGAAATACTCTACAAATGTCACATTAGGAGCAACAGGTTGAAAAGAAGAAAAAAGGAAAAAAAAAAACCCACAAACATTCCTTTGAAGCAATGTCTCAATTAATGCAACGATGCTTTTTGATGTTCAAGTAAAACAATGTTTTACATAATCTTAAATCTACAATCTTATATAATCATGCTGTGATCTTACCACAATCAGCTTCAGCATGTTGAAGATTTTAAATGACCAATGATCACCAACATCATAAACGTTAATACCTTTTTCCATATACAAGCATGCTCTTTTGCCCCCCCCCCCCTCCTCCCCCCACCTCATCTAAGCTAAAACCCTAGCTTTCTTACACTAGTGACTATCACTCACCATTCCCAGTTGAGACATGACCACCTGCACCCTCCTCAGCAGCATGGAGAAGGCTGTAGGATGTTTCTGTATCACAGAGGACAGCAACTCACGCCCAGTCTTTGAGCAGAAGTCACGCGTGTGGTCACAGATGTAAGCAATCTAGGGGGGGAAAAAAACAACACATACCATGATGTTACTCTACATAAAAAGCACACAAATAGAGGACATCTGAGATGACTGATCATTTTCCAAAATAACAAAGACCTGCATTTTAACTGATTCTGTCCCAGGAACCGATACGTCGGTACCAGCGGGACTGTGGCTGGCGCCCGGGTACCGACAAACGGTCTCTTCTGATAAAATTAAAAAAAAATCCTTTTTCTGAAACATATGCGAACATCATGGCCATTGTTTGATAAATGTAGGAACTGTAAAGCTTTTTCTGAAGTGACTTTAGTCACTGTACTGGTGAACTCTGCAGGCCTGGGCAGTGAGTGCAGCAGGCTGCCTGGGGCTCTGGGACTGGGTCAGTTAACCTTTGACAAATTTAAGTCCACATGGTCCATAAGAGTCGGCCATAAAAAAAACTACAACACTAGGAACAACCAGCATTACACACAGGACAAAAGTATCACCCAAAGCACCCCCCAAAAAATAAAAGAAGGGTACAAAGTAAACTGGGAAAGACCACATACAGCAGAATCTCACAATCTTACACAAATAAAGGAATTCAGCAAGCTTCACCAACCTCAAACACCTGCAGCGTGATGCACTCAATAAACTCGTCCTCCTCAAGTGGTCGAGAGGCGGCCATGTTTGCGAAAGTGGTGAGCAGGTATATGGACTCCGAGGTGGGCAGCTTCTGCAGTGTGTCCGCCAGCTGCCGACGGCTCTCCAAATCTGAAGCAGATAAATAAACAGTTCAAAAGCTGGCCTGATCACTGAGACTGACACAGTACAGAATAACAGCACCCAACAAATTATATTTTCATGAAAGTTTCTTGACAAAAAACAAAAAAAAAGATGCCTGGACAAGTCTCAAACAGTGGTCATCACAGATAACCTCACCTTTCATGTCCTCTCTGCATTTTTCAACAGGTGGCAGTGTGTCAAGGTTGACTGCTTGACCTTGATCCTGCTGCAGTAACCATAGCAACCTCCAGACACTGCCAGCAGACAGGCATGTGAAGGGCATGTCAGCCATGAACTGCCATGAGCCAAGCCTGAAATGAATGAAGAACCCAAAATTCACCTTCTAGTTTTTCAACATGTATGCAAAACTTGTTTCTTAGCCATATAATTTTAACTCAGCACCACCAGAGTACAACAAAAGCATCCCAATAATCACACAAAATGGCCCTGCCGTGTTGCAAAAGAAATGTTCAAACACCTCCAATCAATACAGCCAGCCCAAAGCAGCAGCAACAACTTAAGAGCCTAGTTTTCATGTTCTATTAGCTTACTAAAAAACAACAACAAAACAACAACAACAACAAAAACCGCTCCTTACATTGCCACCATCATCTGATAAATACTTGTCAAATCCATAAAGTCCTCCCAGACAACAGCAGATTGTTTCAGATTGAGGATACAGCATGATACATGCATGTCTGTACTATCTTAGAAAACTGAGGTCTTTTGGTGTCTGTCCTCAGCTTCTTCAAATGTTTTACTCATCAGTAGTTTGTAGTGTATTGTCTTTTGGCCTAACTTGCTGGGGTGGGAATCTGACAAAACAGGATAGTGGTAGGTTGGATAAACTGATCAAGAAAGCGGGTGGGGTGATCGGGAGGACACAAGACACACTTGGTACACTGTACGACCGACGAACGAAGAACAAACTGACTGACATCCTCAGTGACGAAACACATCCCCTCAGACAGGACTTCGACAGCTTGACTATAGTACGTAGTGGTAGGTTTAGAGTACCAAGAGCAAGGACTACCAGATATTCAAGATCATTTCTGCCCATGGCTATCAGAGCTGCCAACTCAAGCAGAACGCACACGAGAGAGAGAGAGAGAGAGAGAGGGGTGTGTGTGGGGATCGAGGAGAGAGAGAAAGAGCAGAGCGAGTGAATGTGCAGCGTGAATGTGCAGCGTGAATGCCGGAAGGGGTGTATCAATGAGTGCTGAATGTGACAGGAAATTTTATTATGTGATAGCGTGTTTTATTCTTGATTTTAAGTAATTTTACTGGTCAAGACTGTCTGTTTGACTTATTTTTGTAGTCTCTTTTATCAAAATGTTGTGTCTTATTAGTATACGGGACAGAACTGCAATTTCCCAAATCTGGGATCAATAAAGTATTCTGTATTCTGTATGACAAACAGTTGCTTACTTCTGTGCGGTGAGGATGGTGTACGTGGCTCGCATGAACAGCTGGTCAAATTCCATCTGCAGATGCTCCAAGGATGCTGCGGATGCCAACTGTCCATAGTACGTCTTGAAGTTCAACCAGTGGTCTGACACAAAGGCTATCGTTTGTCTGGAAATTGAACATTTGAACAATTTCACAATGAAAACATTGTGGAAACAAACACATGTACACACCTGAACTAAAGACTAAAAGACCTAAATTTCATGACTGTTGACATGTAGATGGGACTGTGACACAATCCCCCTAAAGAGGCAATTTTATTGAAAGTCCACATGTGGAATTGCAACGAGTGATACAGGCATGTGACACAATCAGTGGCTCATAGTGGCTTCAAGTGGTGTGTAGACTTAGAATGGAAAGATGATCAGTTAGATGAATTTCATTTAGGTCATTAGGTGTTATATGCTACTGAAGGAAGCAAGTCAGCCGTGACTGTGCTAACCTGATGAGTCGTCCCAGTCGTTTGTTGAGCTGTCGGTATCGTGCCATGCTGTATGTGTTGAGACCAGCACCCAGGAGTGAGATCCAGGTGGTACAGAACGCAAACAGTTTCATCATGGTCGGCTCTGTGCACCGCCGTATGTCATACTGGACATTCCCTAAACAAAACAATAACAAAAATAACAATAACAATACAATAACAACAATGGACTCCAGCAAAGCCCACCCCCCCCCCCCCCCAAAAAATCATAATAGAAATATAAGAAAGAATGAGCAGCACTGACCTGAAATCATACCCGACTTGAACGAAAGTGGTTACAGAGCATCAAAGCACAACACAAAGCATTCAGTTCTACACTGTGCCGCATGTTCACTGGACAGAAGTACATCTATTTCAAACATATAAGATATAGTCTGGAAAGGAGTGTAAAAAATAAAATACTAAACTCCACATCAAACAATACTGTAGATTACATTACAAACAGCAGCTGTCAAATTTAGCAGCAACTCATTCAGTCACAGAGCTGACATCCTCCACCAGCTTGCTTAACATCCTATGTTTTCCTCACCGCTTTCGTCCATAGGCGCCTGCAGCAGATGGGAGAATATGGCGTCCATTGGAAACTGCTGCAGGATGGACACAATGTCATTCTCATGCAGGTACAGCCAAGCCTGGGATGGGTCCTCATCCTGTGAAACACACCATGCATGGTTTACATAAGGTGCTTAACGCTTTTCGAAGGATAGGCGCACTATACATATTCATTAGTAGTAGACTTAGTACAAAGAAAGCAAAGACACCAGGAAACCACAAACCTCTTCACCATCTGAGTCGACAAGGATCCAAGCTTTTTCCATCTGTATGCTGTTTTCTGACACATTTAGACGCATCTGGCACATGAACGCTTCTCTCGCTCTAAAACAGAAAATACACGTAACCTTCTTCACCAAAGAGGAAAGTTTAAATTTATACAATGCCTGAAGTCTGAGGGACATTTATCATGAGGCTGCCATTTAGATGCCCTTCTAGTGCATAACGGCATTTGGAATAAATAAATATATGTTTGTTGCTTACATAAATTTCTATGGCAATCTTACTTTAGAGAAAATGGTTAGAGCATTTGCATACGTGCACATGTTTTATAATCTTACAAATAAACAATAGCATTTAGTCTACCTTATCACATGTAACTGACTCAGTCACACAATTTCATCCTGCGCAACATAACACAGAACAACCAGCAGCCAATAAACGTGACTTTCTAAGCACCACAAATCCTCAACAACAAAAAATGAAAGCAAAGCATCATGCTTCTCCCGCTATTTTGTGCACCAAGAACCCTGGAATAGGAGCTGAACCAAGTCCTTGTTCCTTACTTGACGGGCAGCATGATGGTGGCGAGACAAGTGACAGCATGATCCAACACGGGACTGCCTAGTGTGGTCTGCATCGCAAGCGAGGCTGGCGGTGGAATCTGGATTAACCCTGCTGCCCATCGGCCCACACCCGACGGTGCTCGTAAGACGTGGTTCAAGATGAAGAGGTGATCTGCGTAACTTGCTACTCGCAGCAGTGCTGCCACCTGTCAGGAAGGAGAGATGTGACATTGAAATAGCATCACCTAATAGAAGATGGCAACCTTTGGTGTCTGTGCTATGGATGAAAATTTCAGACTGGGGAATTGCTGAGAGCAAAAAAGACTGAAACCTAGACCAGGGTGCAGAGGCAACGCCCTGCTGAGGGATTACGGGGCCACAAGCTCTCAGCAACAACAACAAGTTTAAAACATGACTTCCAAGTGATCGTAAACATCATACCAGTCGCTCAGTCCACTTGCGAAGGTTTTCCACAAATTCTGTGTCCTGAGTAGGTTTGCGATGGAAGACAAATAATACAGATATGCATTCCTTCAGCTTCTCTACCTCTGGCAACAGATCTTCCCGCGTGTGGTCAGTTGCTGCAAACAGATTCAGCAGACATTGTCTAGCACAATATTATGACTTGTGACAATTACAATGCTGATTCTATTGGATTTATGCAAGAGGAATCGGACTGTTTCAATTTTCTTACCTCTAATGTGAAATGAACATGTTCCCTCTGTTTTCAATATAACATAACAGTGCTTTAGTAACTGAACAGCCTGAGAGTGCACGCCAACACTTGAGGCCAATTACATATCTATACGTACCTACAACGGGCGTGTTCCTTGGCATATCACAGAAATGAGGACAACTCATAAATAACTGATGGAGGTAGGATTCCACTTGAAGCCTGAAAACAAAGAGTAAACAGGAAAAAAAGTCTTGAGCGCAATGTATGCATCAGAAGAGAAGCATTTCGTTTCTTTGATGTCCCTGGAAAGCAACACTTTTATTCATGAATATGAAATTGATCTTGGTGTAATGTGAGGCCTTTACTTTACACCTGTGGTGTTAACTTATGAGCAGTACTTCACTGCTGCTGATGGCATCAACTGATTTGAAAATGGGTCAAAATGACCCAAAGTTTACATTTCTTAAGTTTCATCGAATTCCATCATTACTGTTTTATGTTATGTCATACATCCATCTACCATCAATTGATAAGCAGCATGTTTTTAGCAAGCATTTAATTTTAAGCTGTTTTACCATCTGACAATGGACTTGCACACATACTGCACGAGGACTCAACACACACCTGGACATTTGAGAAGAGTATGCAAAGAGGGCCAGATCACCCTGCATTTCATTTCTGATGGACAGCAGCGTGGAGGTCAAGTTGGCCAGGGCGTCCTTGTTCAGTTCACACTGCTCGTACGTGTGCACCTTAGTGACTTTGCTGCTGTCCGCACACTGCCCCTGGAGAACAGTAAACATGGTAATGTACACCAGAGGCAAAACACTGCCCCTAGAGAAGAGTGTGTGTGTGTGTGTGTGTGTGTGTGTGTGTGTTGTACGTTATTTATGTTCATGTTTTTTGTATGTTATGTGTAGTTTATGTACGCACCCTGAGCACTTGTGAGATGGGGCGCCACAAATACCCTTTATTATTACAAGTATTATCATTATTAAAGAAAGAAATTTCTCATTATTTACCTCCACAGTGACATTTTTCGTCCTGATGACCCACAGCTCGTTCTGAACCTGCTCATAGTTTTGTCGCAGTGACTTCAAGTCCTCCTCCACACTCAGCAAGCTCTTCCGTGATCGTTGGTAGTTCATCACAATCTCATGAAACTCATGGCATGACTTCTTCTCTTCCTTCTGCAAAAGAGTGTGCCATCCACCGAAAGGATCATGTAATGCCTGATGGTAAACTGGAATCTTCACAGCCTAACACAACAAACAGGCACAGGAAACAAAAAACCAAACATCTGTAGCATCGTTTGTTTACACCCCCCTCCCCCCCAAATGTCTGACAAAAACCTGCTTTTGAAATTTTGTACAAGAATGTAAACTCTGACAGTCTAATGCAAGACAAACCTTCATAAGAGACATCAATTACAAGCAATCCCTTATCTGTATAATCCATGCCTAGTATGTGCAAAGTCTGCATTCTTGCAGGTCTATTTCAGAAAGAGTTTCTGTCTAAAGGCAAGGTTCATAATAACAGAAAGGGAAATTAAATTCTAACTCTTGCAGGTACGTACAAATTGTTTCCCTCTGCTCTCAAATCATAGTCATACTGTACCTGCACAAACTGATCCACAAACTGAGTATTCATCTGAAGTTCAGGGTTGTAGTAAAGCTGCTGCAGCTGCTCGACCGTCATCGGCTTAAACCTGGTGCCTTCAGCCGCTACTTCTGGGACAGGTACGCGGGGGTAGAGCAGACGGTGACCAGGAGGGGCTGATGTGGCTTCAGCTGGAGCGTTCGCCTCCGTCAACTGTGGGGCAGTTTCTGGCTGAGATCTTTCCAGCTGCTGTTGAGCATCTGGTTGAGGTTGATGATCAGTTAGCGGGGACTGGGAAACAGGAGGAAAATCTTCTGCTGCTCCGCACTGATCTGCCTGCGCTGTGGTCTGACTGACTGACTCCAGAGAGGGTTCAGGTGCTGAAGCTTCAATGACCTTGAGACCTGCAGCCGCAGCAGGTGTTGACTGTGTCTCTGTTTCGGCGTCAGGCTCAAGACAAACTTCGGCGGATGCAGCTTCTGTGACATGTGATACCACTGCAGGTTCAAGCAGTCCTTCGATTTCAAGGGTTTGAGGTATATCAATATCAAGCTTGCCCAAGGCTTTAGGTTGTGCGCCACGACACACGAGACCAGGTGATGAAGGCTCTACTGGATTTTCAACTTCACAACTAGCAGATTCTTCTGGTGCTACATCAACGTCAGGAAAGGGAATTTCAGGTGAAACAGTGGTGTCACTTTGTCCTGCAGTGTGGCCACCTATTGCACCAGTTTGGTCCTGGCTTGTAAACACACTATCTGAACAGCCAGTCATTGTCAAAGCAGTATCACCATCTGCCTCTGATGCTGACTGTTCAGAAACTTCCACCTTAACTAAACCATTTTGATCTTCAGAACTGACACCTAACGTATCAGGAACCTGAGGTTCATAGGATAACGACGGTGCTTCGCCTTCCTCTGTGGCAACATTGTGCTCTAGATTCACACCATCCTGAAACTGTGCTGCTAGTGACTCTACTTCTTCTCCAGGAAAGTAACTGTCTTCTACAACAGACGATGGCAAGTCTGAGGCAATCTCTGTGGTTCCAGCACTTGAAATGGAAAGGTTGGCACCATGTGGTGAAGCAGAGCGAACATCCTTTTTCTCCTCTGTTGCCTGAGCAGTGGGTATACCAAGCGGCTGCTTCAAACCACCTGAAGGGCCAGGTGGATTCGATTCTGCAAGCAATGGTGCTGTCCCTGAGGAAGGCCCAACTTTCACTTTTGGTTTCTTTGCCTGCAGGACACACAAAAACAAATGCTGACTTATTATTAAATCACAGCAATATGTAAAACTTTTACCAGACAACCACTGCCAGATTTTAAGAAAGCAGTGAATTAAAAAATAGAGGCAGCAGATTGGCCATATATATATAATCTCGCACACCAAATGTAGGTCATGGTGACCCAACACCATGTGACCACATCAGCTTACTGAAAAATAGCTCAAGCGTAAAAATTTGCGCAACATCAGTTCGCACAACAAATTTTTGGCTGTGTGCCCTCCGTTCGACGAACAACTAAGTACTTAAACAAACAAAGCTGTAAATGAACTAATTCTTGTTTTTGAAAGGCACGTGCGGTCCAGGGCACGATTAAGCAAACTCCAGTTGGCGTAAGACTTCAAAACATTTTTATGGAGCTGTCAGCTGTCAACGAAATGGCAGGTGAAACGGTGGATCAAACGGATTCGACTCAAACGAATCAACACAGTAGTTGTTTGCTTTCGACTGACTTGACGTTTTCTACAATCTTACAGGAATAAAACTATTTTTACTCAAGGAAGTAAGCCTCAGTACCTTAGTTTTGGTTCCTCGAGGCCTCTCTCTCACAGCTTCCGCCATTGTTTTTGTTTTGATCATGTGACAGTCACGATTTCGTTCGGCTGTGAAGCATTTTTTGATTGGCTCTCCGTCTTCAACGATAAAACACCCGGATGATCTGTCCCCTATAGCATATGGGTACTACTGGAAGAGAAACTCAACACTTAGCTTAGCCCCGGTGGCTCCAGGGTATCAGCAAGTTCAACCTCGCGGGTTGTAACTGAATTCTGTACGTGTCACGTGGAACTTTGAGTTCCGAGAACCAATAAAACTGATTCTGATTCTGATTCCATGGTGCTTTCTAGACAGAAGGGCTAAAGAACAGCACATGCGCCCGGCGTCCATGTGATTCGTATTATCTTGTTTGGTTGTTGTTGTTGTTGTTGTTTTGGTTGATTTTTCGTGTTTTGTTGGTAACGGTTTTGTCGTGTTTTTTGTTGTTACTGTTTGTTGGTTTATTTGTTTTGTTTTAGTGTGAGTGGGGGGGGGGGGGGGGGGGGGGGTGGATGGTTGGTTGTTTGGGTCGGATTTTTGTTTTGTTTTGTTTGTTTGTTTGTTTGTTGTTGTTGTTTTGTTTGTTTGTTGTTGGGTTTTTGGTTTTTCTTGTTCGTTTTTGGTTGGTTTGTTGGTTTGTTGTTGTTGTTGTTGGGTTTTTGTTTGTTTTGTTTTGTTTGTTTGTTTGTTGTTGTTGTTGTTGTTGTTTTTGGGGGGTAGGGCTTCTTTGTTCTTTGATATGGGGGTTATCGTTGTTGTTGTTTTGGTTTTTGTTTGTTTGTTTGCTTTATCCTTCTGCTGAAACCTCTCCCTGAGCGCCGTGGCCATTCAGGGTGGAGCCGTGCGCTATATCAAGTCTTCGTCAATCATCATCATCATCATCAATCTTTACATCAGGGGCGTAGGAACCACGGGGGCCCTGCCCAGGCCCCCGTTCGATTTTTGGAAGGGGGCCCGAATATCTTTGGGCCCCCCTTGCTTTTGATAAGAGGAGAGGGAGCACACACACACACACACACACACACACACACACACACACACACACACACACACACACACACACACACACACCCTCTTCACCTCGGCCGTATGGCTCACCCGACTTAGTGCCCCCCCCCCCCCTTCCTCTCAGCATCTTCCTACGCGCCTGATACTTGTTTGGCAGTGTTTGTTGTTGCTGCTGCTGCTATTGTTGTTTGTTTGTTGTTGTTTTGTTGTGTTGTTCAGTTTTAGTTTTGCCAGGTTTGGTTTTTGGTTGGTTGTTATTGTTGTTGTCAGTTTTGTCACAGTGGCAAATATGAGTCCGAACTCCGCCCACTTCTGCCGTTTCAATATATTTCATTTATTTATTTGGCCTTGAACTGATGCCAGTACCTAAGTATCCGGGTCCACAGCAGTGTACAAAGAGCTTACTTCCAATGTCCGCGACTGAGGGTTAAAAACAGCGCAGTTGTGTATGGTACACAGTGACACTGCGCACTAAACTTGCCGACACCCAGATTCAGCTTACCCGGCGATAGCTGCCTTTCTTGCAATCTGCTGGCACACCTTGATTCCACCTGTTGTGAGCCATGTGACATAATTCACGTAGGTGTGGCGTGTGTAACGTGTGAAGGTGTCTGGCTTTTCTTGTTTAGAGCTCTCTCTCTCTCTCTCTCTCTCTCTCTCTCTGTCCGTGTGTGTGTGTGTGTGTGTGCACGGTGTGTGTCAGTGTGTGTGTGTGTGTGTGTGTGTGTGTGTGTGTGCACGGTGTGTGTCAGTGTGTGCACGTGAGTGTGTGTGTGTGTGTGTGTGTGTGTGTGTGTGTGTGTGTGTGTGTGTGTGTGTGTGTGTGTGTGCACGGTGTGTGTGTGTGTGTGCACGGTGTGTGTGTGTGTGTGTGTGTGTGTGTGTGTGTGTGTGTGTGTGTGTGTGTGTGTGTGTGTGTGTGTGTGATATTTTGCTCTCTCTCTCTCTCTCTCTCTCTCTCTCTCTCTCTCTCTCTCTCTCTCTCTCTCTCTCTCTCTAAACAAATAAATAAATAAATGAGAGAAAGCTCATACACCACTGACAGCTGTATATCATTCAGTACTGCTATACAAACAGTACACTCCCACTCAGTCCCCCAGCGACGTTACTGACGTACTGTACACTGACGACAACGGCCGTTCCCAAGGACGATAAGGCCTGCAGTCAAACGGACGTTTTTCAACAAGTAGGTAGTTCAGACACCCCGACCACTGAGCATTTCATTCACAGCACGTTGATCATAAATGGAGGGGTTTTTGTTTTGTTTTGTTTTGTTTTGTTTTTCTCTTGCGAACAGGGAAGTTCTAACTGATTAAAAGGGCGACAAAACAAAACAAAAACAAAACAAAAACCCCGGAAAACTGCCTAAGATGAGCCGATTTATTGGCATAGCAAAATGTATTCTCTGTCGAACTTCCCCTTGTTGTCAACACTGAGGTGGTGAACCTATGGATGTCGGCTTCGTGAGTGCACTGCGGTCTGCCCGTTGCTCTGTGCGTAGTGGGCAGCAATGCCACAGGACCGGTAGAGGGAGCAGTTCAGTTCGATTCAACTGAGATGCTTTCTCTTCACTCGTGCTCCAACCCTGTCAGACGTGGCGATTTTGCACGTCTACTGGCGGTAAAATGCACTCTGAGCCAGTTAAATCCGCTTGTGACTGGCACTCCCCGGGGACGCCGTCGCCATGCCTGTGGATAGAACACAGTCCTATTTTTTCCCTCGCCACGACAGCCGCTGACCGCTGTATTGTCCAGTGCCAGGCCGACAGCGCAGTCCGCCCAGTGCACGCTGGTAGCGTGTGAACTGAAAATCCACTCACCGAGAGTGCGAGCTCGCTGGAGGCACTCAGCGTGTGGAAAGGCCTTTAATTAGTGTCGTCTGCGAGAATGTTCCAGTGTCGGTTTGGTTCACACGGGTCCTGTCATGCCCTGTACGGCCAGTGCCTCTTTGTACGCCTCTGTTCTGCAGGCGGTCTGTGGAATGATGACCGAGGTTTTGCTCGTGCAGCACTTGATGTGTCCCACTGAGACTCTTCAACTTCAGTCTGATATACCTAGGAACAGGCCACCTGTCTGCGCTGACCGTGACATTGCGTAGCGGCACCCGATGATGGATGACTGCAGTCAGTGAGAGCATTGATGTTGCTGTTGTTGGTCAGTCACAGCTGTTGCTGCTGGTGCCGTTTCAATGTGCTAAATATCAGTTATTGTTTTGTTGTGGCTGCTCAGTGTTTGTTTGTTTGTTTGTTGTCCTTCCAGTCTACTTTGGGATTCTAACCGCGTGGTTGACGGGCAGTCCGGCGTCACATGTCACTGTTTCAGCTGTTGCTGTAGATATACAGCACAGTGCTAAACCTGCATCAACACTGAATATCAAGTTGTTTTCTGCGTTCGGCCTTGCAGAGGAAGGAGTGAGTGGGTGGGTCCCGTGTTTGGAGTTTAACGCCCTTTTCCACTGCTTATGTGAACGAGAAAATGGTCAGCACACGGCCTTGCCGGCAAAAGTATCGTAGGTCCAGGAGAAGACTCAATAAAGCAGAAAACTGGACGATACTGATGAGGACGGGAGTATTCAGCCCGCTTGATTTTTTAAATGACTTGAGCCGGCTTTTCAGCGGTCTTCTGCCTTCTTGGCCTGACAACGCGGAAGCGGCGAACCCGACAAATCTCCTCTCGCAAGCCGGAAAGTCCTACCCATCCCCAAAGTGACCCATCCACCCTCCCCGACTCCACTCCACCACCAGTCTCCTTTACACTAGCACAAAAAATAAAAAAGACAATGTTTTCCTATTTTCACACCCCCACCCCCCTCCCAAAAACTGAAAAGGTCTGCCCCGGTATCAAGTATAGCCGATAACAGTAATTGATGAACCAGGCAACAAAAAATCCATGCTCTTATACTCGCGATTACTCAGAGCACTTGACCCAGTGTAGCTAGGAGAGAAGGGGGGGGGGGAGAAGGGGGGGGGGAAATGTCCTGACTGTGCACAAGGCAATAATGTCTGCCTCAGGCCCTCTTCACAGCAGGGGGCAGTTTTGTTTTCAACCAGGCACTTTTCTTCACTTCGCCCTGTCTGTCCTATCTCTCGTTTCAGTTGTGCAAATAAACGGCTCAAACCTGCGGGCGGAGAGAGAGGGGCGTTGTTCTCATTATTATGTTTTGGGGTTTTGCGTTTAGTTTTCCCCTCTGAAACCTATAGCCCACTCAGTTGTGTGGCATGCTCTGAACTGGGCACAGCGCGCGAAACACACATAGCCTACATGTGCACATCACAGTCGTTCTGCTCGGTGTGTCTACTAACTACAAAACTGAATACAGATCGGACAAACCGATTGAAGATGCACTGTCTGCCATGCGAGTGTTTGCGCGCCGAGTCAGTGACGTAGTACAGCCAGTCAGAATCTGTTGTGGAAACCACAGTCACAGTTGTGGCTATTTGAAATCCAGGTTGCTGTGATGACGCCACAGCGGAGAAAACCCCCAAAAGCACAACTGCGTCACAACTGCGGACAGCACTGTGGCGCTCCGCAGTGCCCAGTGAAGAGCCGGCTTAAGGCTCAAATTCTTTAACTTACTTAATATTGCTCTTGTACGAAAGTTTCAAATAAAAAAGGGCGCATGTAAACTTCTATTTTTCCGCGTGTAACTGAAAAGAATTACAATGAATGACAAAACTGAGTTCGTGAAATATTCACGTATCTCTATGGGTTTCAACTTGACAATGACAACTTCACAACGTCCAACTTCCCGTTCACGTTTCTTTTCAGCGAAGCTGAACAATGGAAAGGAAATTATTCACTGACTCAGTGGTATAAATGATTTCTAATTGTAATGCGGATCATGTCCTCGATTGTCGTTATGGATGACTATTCATCTGTCAAGGACGCACTTCAGTCACTGCTTTGTATTTGCATGTCTCTCAAATGGGAAAAAGGACGGACACTCACACAGTACATACTGCAGTTAGTATGTTGCTACATGTACTTGTATGCAGTACAAGTAGTTTGGTCTTACTTTATTTCTTTCTTTTTTTTTTCTTTTTTTTTTTTTTAGTCCTCACCTATCACCTATTCTGACATCGCCGTTATTTTCTAAATTCTAAATTCTACAAAATCTGCATGCAGCAAATAATCAGACATTAAAGTTCCGTTGTTTGTTTGTTTTTGTTTTGTTTGTTTGTTTTTGTTGTTTCTGGTTTGTTTGTGTTTTGTTGTTGTGTTGTTGTTTCTGGTTTTGTTGTTGTTGTAAACAGGATACAGTAAAAATGGTTTCCACTGCGGCAGGCGGCAGAAAGAATGCATTCATTTCGTGACAAACTCGATGTGGCGGGGACTTTAGCTAACTGCTTCTGCAGATTTTGCATTCCTGCGGGCCGCCTAACTTCTTACCGATCGAACCCCGAATTTCGACCAGCAGACTTTCGTCACTGAGTATCGTGAGTGGACAGAACAGACAGCAGATGGTGGGTTTGTTTAGATCGATGCATCTTGTTGACTCAAACACTTGGCAAACTTGCTGGGTCCCGGGGCTGCATGTGCGGAGAGAGTGTGCATGCACGCCTGTATCTAAGCACGTCGGATGTATTAGAGAAGGGGGGCGTCAGAGTGTGTGTGGGGGGGGGAGGGGGGGGGGAAGGCGGGGGGGGGGGGAAGGCGGGGGGGGGGGGAGAGGAGTAGGTCTATGATGTGTTCAATTTGGGCCATAACGATGTGACCGGCGTCGGAATTTGTGTGCGGCAGCTGGTGCATGGTGCTGGACGGGAATATGTCTATACTACATGATATGTTCCCTAAGGTCTATCATGTTCTTACAGCAACCCTAACCATAACCCTAACCCTAAGTATGTAAGGACACATAAAAGGAACATAGATCTGGGTGAACATACACCCAGCCTTATCAATCAAAAAAAAAAAAAAAAAAAACGAATCAGCGCGTGCCTTTTGCTGTACAGCACAGTCACGGTGCCGGCGTGCGTCAAGTTAAAGATCTAAGCCGGCTCCCAACAAAAAGCTTTCCGACGTGTGAAAAACTTTAACAGTCGGCCGTGCAAGCACAGTTAACTCTGTCGCAGTTTCTGTTTTCAGCGTCCCTGAAACCCCAATAAAAGCCAAGGGCAGCCTGATTTCACAGCTCAGCGTTTTGACACTGAGCGAGAAAGACCGTGCAGCACTCAACATCCGCTAGACACTGTAGCGATGCCCGGTGTCTCGCTCACTGACCAAAAGCCAAATAATGTCACGGCAAACTCGTGCTCTGGTTTCATAAGGGTACCCGAAGCGCTGAAAACTCAGCAACTGTGACAAAGTTGCCTGGATCAAGTTATGCACAGTCGATGGAGTCGCGGTTTTATTATTAAAAAACGCAATGTTTGCGGCTTTTTGCTGAGATTGCAGACCTTTAAGTTACTCCCGACGGAGTTGGATTTCGCGGCTTCGTTCCCGAACTGGACCTGTGGAAACATAGGGGTGACCCCCGTGCTAGACTGACTACGACACCTTATGCGTGTGCTCGCAACAGCAGCCGTCCCTTCTCCTCACTCACTGATCAGTCCCCGCGCTGCGAGGGATGACTGATTTTTTTTAAAAACCTCTCTAGTAGTTTTTTTTACATTTTACAGTTTTAGTACATGTAGTTAGAATTATAGTGAGTAGCAACGGCAAGTTTGTGAACTGACGTAAATTTCTGTTAAAACTTCAACCGTTTAAAAATCAAAGGTGAGTCAGTGAGTGAGTTTTTAGTGCTTAACGCCGCGAAAGCCACAAAGACAACATGATTCACGGCTATTTAAACATCAAGATTCGCCATCATCATCATCATCATCATCTCGGAGCCGGTCAGTCCCATCCCTCTCATTCAGCACACTGTAAGCGGTATAACAGCCTTAACACTGGCGACATGCAAACCGTCTAACAGCCGATATGCATGTACTGTATGTTTGATGCGCCGGCTATGACTATGACTGTCACTTGAAGAGTCAACATTTTAGTCTCGGCCCCGGCGGCCGGCTACTAGGTGACCTCACTGGAAACAAAGTGTCACACACACACACACACACACACACACACACACACACACACACACACACACTGACACACTGTGACACACACACACACACACACACACTGTGACACACACACACACACACTGTGACACACACACACACACTGACACACTGTGACACACATGATACGCACTGACGCCGCACCGGCGCACGCCGCACACATTGGCAAACACTGACACACACACACACACACACACACTGACACTGACACAGACTGTGGCACACACTGACACGCACACGAATTCAGTCAAGCCAGTATCTTTTAAACTTCACCACATTATCAGAAACCCGCCATCTGAGCAACTGCATCGCCCAGGCGGCCTGAACACGCTTCTCAGTCCGGGCCAACAGAAAGTTCCTGCTAGCGTCGACTTGCCCCAACATTTTGCCCCAACGCCAACCACGTGTTTCCACGACCTGCGCTAGACTGTCACAGTCTGAACTCGTGAGGGAGTTGACTAAGTGCAGGATTTAGTGGCGTTGACCTCCTTTTCACGCTAGCCCCCTAGCCGTCTGCTTTCCTGGTCTTACCTAGCCTTACCTACAGGTACTACACACAAGAGGTGTGGTTTTGTGAATGACAGGCGGATGAACTCACCGGCCTAGTCTAGGCGACCGAGTTACGTCCTTGGGAGTGAATGTGCGGTTAGTCTTTCGCAGGTGAATCACGGCAATATTTTGGGACGAGAGGCCGCCACTGAGGCAGTTCATCAACCCCCGTCAGCGCTACCCCCTCCCCCTCCCCCTTACAATCGACCAGAGGCCCGAGGGTAAATCAACACCTCACTGAGTAAAAACCCAACCGGCGTTCACGTTCAAGTCCTGCATTTATGTAATCGTGAACGGATTTTTTTTTGGGGGGGCGGTGTTTGTGAGTTTAACGTCCTCTTCCACCATGCCAGTATTGGTGACTGATATCAAAGACGGGGCAACGAGAAAAGGGCCAGCAGAAATATTTGGCCCCAGCCGGGATTCGAACTCACCCGACCCGACTGAGTGAGTCCAACGCTCTGCCATTCGGCTACCCCGGCTCCCCACAAACTGATGTTTTCAGAGCTAACAAGACAACAGGCTGATTGCGTGCATGTTCTCAATGAAATACTGATCATCCAATTTTTTTTAAATCACCATCGTGATCTGCATCCCGGCCTCTCTGCACACAAATCCACTTACAACACCTATGCTTCTCACCACACCTTGTTTGAGTTGAGATCTCCCAAATCATCCCTACTGCGGGGTGGTACAGCATGAAGACATCAGCTGGCAGACAGTTCGAAGGAACGTTACTCACTGCTCTAGTACTGACAGCACAGCGCGACCAAGCACAGACAGGCTGCAGATGGGCTGGGATAGATAGGATTATGCGAATTTTTATGTTCCCGCAGGCTCAGCTGTAATTCCATCACACCTGGTGCGGTTATTTTATCCCGTGCAAGGGGTTTTTCAGCATGACAACGACTGAGCCGCCTTCCGTCCTATTTTTTTCTGCTTCTTCTCACGTTTTTCGTGTACACTGTCATGTGTTACTTATCGTCCAGCCGTTTTCACGCTTTCACTGAGCGGTATTAAGTTACATGTACTATCCTAGATGGCTTTCACAAATGTTACTCCTAAGTTAACGAAAGGGACGTAAGGCTGCACTGAAAATCAAACATTTATTGACTCGGCAAAGATCACGAATACTGAAACACATGAATGATGTACAGTTTATTTCGAACTTTATGACACTAGGGCAAGACGGGAAATACCATCAAGAGCAAAGACTAAACAAAATAGAAGACTGAGCAAAAAAACTTGAAGGGGAAAAGGGAAAAGAAACCAATCCGACTTGGTTAGTCTTTCGTACCACTTCAGTAATGAACGATTGCCACCCCCCCCCCCACCCCCACCCTCCCCCGCCACACACACACACACACACACACACACGCACACGAACACCCCTCATCACCTTTTTCTCCTTTCTCCGCCCCGTCAGTCTTTGGTATCACCCATACGTAGTGGAAAAAGACGTTAAACTCCCAAACACCCACCAACCCTATCCGTCACCCTCCTTCCCCAAGTGGTAGTTTCACTAGTTTGTACCTGCCGTTGTTCCCGAATGTGGTAGCCTGCAGGCCAAGCCGCACGCGTGAGAAATACGTGCAACAGACGGTCATCCAGATAATATAGACATCGAGATATCTATCAGTCGATCAATGTTGAAATGGAAGAATGATAATGCCGGCGTTTGCGATGTCAATGAGTCACGATCACTGGACGTATTTAAGTTTATTGGCACAGCAGAACGCTAGTGACAAAAATAATCAATAAAACAGACCCTCACCACCACCCACCCCCACACCCCGCAGATGCTGACTCAGCGCTGAGGTATCATTCTTTCGCCATTTTTACCCTTTTCGAGGCAAGTCAAACCATATACAGGGAGCATGTGCTATAGTACAGTATCAAGGCTAACGTGACGGTACAGACCTACACTGATGAAATGAGCCTAGTTTCGCGACTGAGAAGGGGCAAAGCGCGGACTCGGAGGAGGTAAAAAATCGGACTTTTTGAGTCTATCGGACGTTGACCGATAACAACCAAATCCAGCAGCCCAGCACACACACACACACACACACACACACACACTGCGCACACACACACACACACACACACACACACACACACACACACACACACACACACACACACACACACTGACACAACACACACACCGTGTTTTTCCACCCTCAACTGAGCACCCCATCCTAAAGTTGAACACACACACCGGCTCAGTCACACACACACACACACACACACACACACACACACACACACACACACACACACACCCCTCTGTGTTTTCCCGCCCTCACGCACCCCACCAACACCACCACCGTCACCACAACTTAATCCATCCCCTGGTTCTCCCTCACCCCCTCCCTCCGCCCCCATCATAACGGTAAACGTGACACTGACGACGGACCAAGGTCACTTGTGACAAGTCGTGAAAGGCAGCCGCCAGTCGACCGCTTGTTGGCCGTGCGTGCGGTACATAACGGGTTACGGTGCCCCAGCGCTCGTTTAAATGCCCCCCAGGCCAGACTGGCGTGCTCTTACCGGCCGGGCGGTGCTGCCGCCGGTGTCACTCGGGTCACCTTGCGCTCCACAAATAAAACAAAATGATAAAAAAAAGAATATTCAGGAGTGTTTTACTGGTGATTTCTCCATGGAGTAGGTTTTCATTAGGCCGGCTCGCATTCGATCACAGTTGCCCAAACAGCCTTAGCAGCTCGTATTCAGTCGTGGCATCCCTCCCCGCGTCCGGCCTCCATGCAATGCAAACGGCATAGTTATTTTAAAGGGAACAAGACTTTTGTTGTTGTTGTTTGTTTGTTGTTGTTTGTTTGTTGTTATTTTTTGTAGTTACTGTTGTTTTCGGTTGTTGGGTGTTTGCCGGTTTGTTTTTTTTTCTTACTGTTGACCTGCTCCTTCTCCGTCCGCCGCGGTATCAGCCTTCCAGTAGGAAAGACGAAACTGATAGAATTCTTTGCGATAAAAAGGGGGGGGGGAGGGGGAGCAGTGACTGAACCGCAGGCCAAGCCCAGACACCTCGTGCGTGGCAGACTATGCGGCAGAGTGGAAGTAAAACGCACTAGTCTTGTAACTCAGGGGGAGCAGTGACTGAACCGCAGGCCAAGCCCAGACACCTCGTGCGTGGCAGACTATGCGGCAGAGTGGAAGTAAAACGCACTAGTCTTGTAACTCAGGGGGAGCAGTGACTGAACCGCAGGCCAAGCCCAGACACCTCGTGCGTGGCAGACTATGCGGCAGAGTGGAAGTAAAACGCACTAGTCTTGTAACTCAGGGGGAGCAGTGACTGAACCGCAGGCCAAGCCCAGACACCTCGTGCGTGGCAGACTATGCGGCAGAGTGGAAGTAAAACGCACTAGTCTTGTAACTCACGGGGAGCGTCGCTGAGTTCAGGCTTAGGTATGTCAGTATGACAACGCGTGTTCCTTCCGCGTAATTCAGCCGAAGAAAACTCCAACTCTGTGAACCCGATTTTCCTGAACTACCCTCCAGACAATGGATGCCGGCTATATGTACGAAAGCCGTGGGCGTTTCTCTGAGTTATGGTGTTCAGTGCCGGTATCAGCTAGTGCTGACGGATACACACCGGTGACGCGGCTATGCCGCGAGTCCGACCGGCTGTCGACCGCAGTGACTGTTTTAGGCCGGAAAAGCGCGACACGCATGTGGTGACGTGCAAGAATGCTGCCAGGAAAGCTAAGAACTGAAATGAATTTGATCAATATTGTTATATGCACATATCAGTAAGACTGACTTTCATCTTCCCACCCACAGCGATTTTATATCGAAAATTTTATTCATGTAAGGACACGAGTCATATTTGTTCGACTGCAATGAGACTCGGGAGCTATTTTGCAGTTTAACACGAAGCTGACAGAAAATACCACGTTAATTCCAGTAGTTTCAAAACGTGATGTCTTTGTGACTTGCATGCCAATTGTTGTGACGTAGGATGCTTTAGTGTTTTCGCAATTTAAAAAAAATATCAGAGCAGTTCGAAATCCTCGGCTAAGAACCGGCCAACCGTCTGTTTGATACAGGCTGGTTCTTAGCCGGGGCGAGTGCTGGTTCATAGCCACAATTATTCACTACCAATTTTCTTTCTCGAACTGCGCGCGATCGAAGCCACAAATTGCACCAATTTTCTAGGTGTGGCCGCAAGACATATTATAAAACTGGGACGTTTTCATAAACGTCACTTTCCTTTTTATATTATCGCGAGTGAAAGTGAATTTTCTACAGAAAACGAGACTAAATTGCTTCCAACGTGAGTGTGCGCGCAAATAGCACCACAAAAACCACTTACGAGTTGAACAGAGACCTTCTGCGACAAGACAGGCCAACCTCAGATCAAGACAAGCTTTCACAAGTACAGCGCAGATGATTTTCTGAGAGAAGTCGCGTGCGGCCAAGCAACGCTAGCGCTCAACGCCGCAAGCCGGACAGAATCGGGATAGCCGCGTCACCGGTGTGGGATATCGATAACTCTATAGGGCGTCAGTGTGTGTGTGTGTGTGTGTGCGCGCGCGCGCGCGCGCGCGTCTCAAGTTGTGTGTGTGTGTGTGTGTGTGTGTGTGTGTGTGTGTGTGTGTGTGTGTGTGTGTGTGTGTGCAGTCAGTGTGTGTGTGTGTGTGCGCGCGCGCGCATGTGTCAGTGTGTGTGTGTGTGTGCGCGCACATGTGTGTGTGTTTGTGTGTGCGCGCGCATGTGTGTGGGTGTGTGTCGGTGTGTCAGTGTGCGCGCGCATGTGTTGTGTGTGTGAGAGACAGACAGACAGACAGAGACAGAGGAGAGACAGAGACGTTGCGAGCATTCTGAGAATCAGACAACCTGCTGCTGATGTCTGGGACAAATCGCTGACATTTGCTGATTTAGCTCAGTGAATCCATGTACATGTATCTACTGATGCGATTACTAGTATGCTCGGTAATCGATACTCGCAAAACCTTAGCGTTTTCAACATGCACTGAGCACTCAGGCCGGCGCTAGCTCAGGACCGGCTGTTCAGATACCCGGCAGTGCGACGTGACGTATGTTCTCATTGTTCTGGTTGACCGAAAAACTGAGTATAGGGCATTTTGTATCCCCCCCCCCCCCCCCCGAAGCAAGAGAAAACGAAGCAACAATGATAGGACATAATATTGCGTCTGCATTGGTAAGAAAATAATCGGACATTTCGAGAATAAATCGGTATGTGGCCGGTGTCCAAACGAGGATATAAAACTCCTGTTTTAACACTGGTTTTGTCAGGGTTATTAGTGTTGACGATCGCCGTCCTCCGGTCTCCACAGGACACTGATATGTGTGTGTGTGCGTGCGTGTGCGTGTGTGTGTGTGTGTGTTTGTGTGTGTGTGTGTGTCAGTGTGTGTGTGTGTGTGTGTGTGTGTGTGTGTGTGTGTGTGTGTGTGAGAGAGAGAGAGAGAGAGATGCAGTGGTCCAGACAATTTTCATCGAGGACAAGGCTGACAAGGACGAGGACAAGAACGTCATGTGTCATTGTGACTGGTTGTCTCGGTTTGTCATATACATTGTATATATATTGCTATACTCACTGCATGAGACTCACCGATCAACTAGAGTCCGCATCTATGATGTCATAAATTAATCAGTGACTACGTCACGTGTAAGGCCTACTTTATGTGCCACATGTGTAGGTTACTTCACTGAGCGGCGGAACCTGTTTGAGTAGCCACCAATATACAGCTCCATCGCCCCCCCCCCCCTCACCCTTTCCTCTCCGGCCCCAGACCTCATGTCCACACTGGT
This sequence comes from Batillaria attramentaria, assembly GCA_018292915.2. Taxonomy (NCBI): domain Eukaryota; kingdom Metazoa; phylum Mollusca; class Gastropoda; family Batillariidae; genus Batillaria; species Batillaria attramentaria. The sequence goes on along the minus strand of JACVVK020000212.1, from coordinate 610,416 downwards.
ACTATAAAGGCATCCAACGTTCTTTCCCCTTACTAAACTGATCCTGAATCAAACTACCATCTGTTTTCGAAGGCCACTGATTTTGTCTGGTCACAGTGGGTGGGAGGCCGTTGTAGACAGACTCCGCTGTGTGTACTTATCACGTTTGTACTCAAGCCCCGTATGGTAGAAGCATACCGCTGGATAACAAAGTGCTATTAAAAGTGGGCTAAGTCCGCACTCTCAGCACTCCACCTACATCAGGTGCTGCAGGTATGCGGCAAATGCCTCCGTGAACGTACGGTGGCAAGTGAGCCAATATAATTTTGACCGATATAGTGTAGGTATTCGTGATGTAACACGGACGTTCAGATCCGTAGTACTGCTTCCCAGCAAAACTGGCATCACGTGAAAAAGCACATGCTCAATAGTACGACTGTAGATATGACTTGAGAGAAAGAACACACGATGAAGTTAGTAGTGTTCACTGGTAAGTTTCCGCGACACTATTTTATGCACTGCATGCTTGCTTTCGTCAGTGGTGGTCAGTGGTGGTGATGGTATCACAAAGTCTCTGAGTTCTGAAGGGAAGAAACTGCCGTTTACCGTCAAAGCTCTCCGGTTGTTTACCAAATGAATCTAGGTGTTCCTTTTGGCTACCGCAACTATTTCCGTGGCTTTGCGGCTTCTGATAGCAGAGGGATGGGGTGGGTGTTTGGGGGTTTAACGTCCTTTTCTAGCACATAGGGTGATATCAAAGACGGGGTAACGATGAAAAAGCCAGCACAAATATTTGGCCCCAGCCGGGATCGACTTGAACTCACGACCCGAGCATTAGAAGTCCAACGCTCTACCATTCGACCACCCCGGCTCCCCCTGATAGCAGAGAAATATGACTTTCTTTTGCCTAACGCATTCACACCTGTGCTACACGCTCATCGACTAAGTCGCTAAAACTGACTAGTCACCAGTCAGCCCTGTCTAGTCGGTCTTTAGTCCGCAACCAAATAACGTCGTCTACAATGTACTCGGTACGCCACTATCTGATGCTATAGTTTGTCCCAAGTGACTGGTTCTGATGCGCGGGTTAAACCCCCAAACACCCACCCACCCACCCTGATGCGCGGATTAAATTAATTTAACTCTTAAGAGCCCAAGCCCGACCACCCCCTGCCCACTATATGATAAGACTGGTTAAAAAGAAACAGCCACTGCACTCCAGTAGGAGCCACTTCAAGCCACTATTACAAAAGACGTGAGTCTTCCCGCGCCCGCCAGGACCGAGACCGCTGCAGACTGCATAATAGTAATAATAATAATAATAATGAATAGTACTTGTTAGTGCTTAATTTCACAGGAAAGCAACTCATAGCGCTACACACACACACACACACACACACACACACACACACACACACACACACACACACACAGAGGCGCGAACAACTACAGTCAAAGGCACTGAAACAATGGCAGACTACTCAAGTGTGAAAGGCCTGACTTAAAGAGATGGGTTTTCAGGTTCGAGTTGAACTGGAACAGTGTGGGAAGGTCACTAATTTCGACCGGCAGCGAGTTCCAAACATAGTGGCTTCAAATGGCTCCTACTGATATGAACTATCATGAAGTTTTCAAACAAGAACGCGATCAAGTTGTTGCTTGGGCTAAGCACATTCTATGAAAAGTTTTCCACAGCGGCGTTGTGTACCTGATGAGGGTGGGTGGGTGTGTAGGAGTTTAGTGTCCTTTTCCACCACGTGTGGGTGATATCAAAGACTGGGCAGCGAGAAAAAGGCCAGCACTGACAAATACTTGGCCCCAGCTGTGCCTGACGAACATATTGAGACTTTCAAATACTGATTAAAAACAGCTTGTCGCTGATATCGCAGGGAAAGTCAGACTGGCGTATGCAAAAACAAACCCTAATCAAATCAATGTGCCCCTGGCCTCTGTTGCGTAAGCGACATTTGCCCTGAAGTCACAGTCGCGAACCAAAGGGCCCTTGCACACTGGCGTCATGCGACATTGTCGCGCCACGCGTGCAGCAAATTTTGTCGCGCATCTACGTATGCAACCCCTTGAAGCGCGAAGCGACAGACGTAGCACGATTGAAAAATTCTGTCGCGCGAGGATAGGAACTGTTCTATTCGGCGCGCTTGACGCGCGCGTGTAGCGTGGCTTCAGCCAATCAGAAGAGCCAGCCAGCAAGGGCTGACTCGCCATCCTCTTCTCTTCCAAGATGGCGGAATTGCGCGAAGACGAAATGTTTCGCCTCATCGACCTGTATCGTGAACAGGAAAACCTCTACAATTTTCAGCTCCATTCATATCACAGTCGACGGGTATGCCGTTTTGTTGTGTCACTCTCCGCTGACACACTACGGTAAATACATAAATGGAGTAAATAAAACTAGACACAAGTGAACCGCCGGGTTGTCACTGATCTCTCATCGTCCCAGTCTACGATATCATTCTACAGCAAAGCCGAGTTTGTTGTAGCTAAATTCTATCAAGTTATCGTGGCCTCGATCACCAGTCTCTATTCAGACCGCGAACAAGCAGCCTGAAGTTTATGATACGTTTCAGATCCCTAATATTTCGCATTCCATCGCACACTCAGAAGCATTGACTCGTGGCGAGATCTCTGACGCGGCGCGCGTCGTTACTCCACGTGTGAGAGCTTCACTGTGCGCGCAGCACGCAAGGAGCTACACGCGTGCATGCGTGCGATGTAGCACCGACGCTAGTGTGCACCGGCCTAAAGGAGCTTGATTTTGCCATGTTAATTACGCCGGCGTCGACTCAGCGCAGGGATTTCCTGTTCAGTGGTCTGATACGCCATACGGTCATAGAAATCCGCCAGTGTTGGTCATATACGGTCATCGAAATCATCCAGTATCTGCAAACACTAAGGACTTTGTCGCGTACGACCCCGAGGTCCACTTCAAAGATAGACAGCCTAGTTTGCTCACACCACACTGTCACGCTCACGGTTTAGTCAGTTGACCCTTATCGCCACACCGGAATGCCATTGAGAAATGCGGGCGAGCTGCTGATTTTATGACGGTGCGGTATGCCGTAACATAGCGGTACTTCAGTGGGCGGTACGCAGTTGGACAGTTCGCTGTATAACGGGCGTAGGAACCGGTTTGGGGGGGGGGGGTGGAATTTAGCGTCCTTTTCCACCACGTATGGGTGATATCAAAGACGAGGCAACAAGAAAAAAGGCCAGCACTAATATTTGGTCCCAGCCGGTGTTCGCATGGTAACTCACGACCCGAGCATTGAAAAGGGGGGGGGGGGGGGTGAATGTTCTCCCCCCAGCTGTCTTAGAGAGGGGGCAAGAGTATCTGTTGCCCCCCTCCCGCTATTCTCCGTGCTGAAAATGTTGTCATATTCTACAAATACCGCAGTTCCGGAAAAAAAACAACAACACCCAAACCTGCTATACTAGTAAGAAAAAAAAAGTCTTTGCAATATGGTCCATGCTGGAGGTAAAAAGTTTGCTGTCAGAACGCACCGGATTGCACAGATTTCAGTCTTCTTTTTTTTTTTTTTTTCCTTTTTTTTTTTGTTTGTTTTTTGTTTTTTTGTTTATTCCCGGGGTGGGGGGGGGGGTTGCGGGGGCGGGGGCATGCCTCCAACAGTTTGTGCCTTCGCCGCTTTTACTTACAGCTTATTTCTTGCTTGCGAGGCGTTAAGCCCTAACTAACTAACTTACTAACTAACTAACTAACTTCAGTTACAGCTTATTTCAGCCGCTTTTTCTTTCAACATTTGCAAGCCCTGCGGCAGTTTGATGGTGAAACCAAAACAGCAAGTTGCCCAAAGCGATGCAGGTATATATTGTGAAAATCTGTGGTCAATTGTGGTTGACCCCCCCCCCCCCCCCCCCCCCCCCGCGGCCGGGAACATATCTTCCTACGCAAGTGTGTATTACGACTGGTGACTTGGGTTTGAGGTCAAGTGGGTGGCAGGGGTCAAGTAAAGTGGGATCGTGTCGCTTGTCCCTGACTGACACACTGCTGTCAATGGGTGAAGTGAGATTTCATAAATGCTGACGTAAGCATGAAGACTTGTGGGTGCTTGGGTGTTAGGGAGTTTCACGTCCATTTCCACCACGTATGGGTGGGTGATATTCAAGACGGGGCAACGAGAAAGACTCGGGCCTGCACAAAATTTGGTTCTAGTCGGGCACTCTTCTCTCTCTCTCTGTGTGTGTGTGTGTGTGTGTGTGTGTGTGTGCGCGCGCGCGCGCGCGACAGAGAGAGAGAGAGAGAGAAAGAGAGAGTGCGTGCGTGTACGTGTGTGGTGTATGCATGTTTTTAATTTAGTTTTTATTTAAATCTTTTATTTGTTTTTCGTTTGTTGGTTGGTTGGTTGGTTTATTTGTGTTTTTGCTTTTTTTGTTTGTTCGTTTGTTTGTTTGTTTGTTTGTTTGTTTGTTTGTTTGTTTGTTTGTTTGTTTTGGTGGCTTGCAATTTCCCTTTCTGGGATTAATAAAGTACAGTATTTGATTTGATTTGATTCGACTGAATTCACCATCCGACCATTGAAAGTCCAACGCTCTACCATTCGGCTAATCTGGCTCCCCTTGACGACTTGTCGTGCAGACTAGCTCCCCTTGACGACTTGTCGTGCAGCCTAGCTCCCCTTGACGACTTGTCGTTCAGACTAGCTCCCCTTCAGACGACTTCACATGTGCAACCGGCCTGGACGTGGTCAGCGTAAAAGAACCTGGCGGGGAAGGGTGATGGAAAACGTCATCCAAATCAGATGGTATAGTACCCGTAGTATTGGTTAAAACTGCGCTACTGACACTGATTCAAAACTGACAACTGACGCCGGAACTCGAACCACCGGCAAACAGTAGACCAACTGAGACAGTAATGCCTGTTCAGTGTTGAAAGATGACTCAATGATTACACGGAATATCGGCCGGATCAGTGACCTTGGCAATTCAGACTGCGTTCTTTTCATGGAAATAAAACCCCGCTTGAAAAACGTTATATATTTTGGGGAATTTTTGTGAGGCCATTTATCCATGAGGTTTTTTTTAAAGTTTTCTTTGTTGTTGTTGTTTGTTTTTATTCTTTTGGCCCATATCTAACGCCGGCCCGGACACGAATGCAACATGTTCATGTTTACACTTCAAATATGCAGTATCAGAAAAACGCTGAAAGCCTGCGAGAAACGGCTGCTCCGTCCCTGCAAAGTGCAGATCAAGTTGGAAGTTGGCGCCTTTACTTATCAGCTGTGGGCATGTGGTAAATTTCCATATCCCGTCACCATGCAACAGTGAAGACAGCTGCCGGAAGGTTGAGTAGTCACTGAGTCCTGCATCGGTTCAAAAGTCAGTTCTAACTGAGGTCAGTTCTTCAGTCTCAGCCGGAGCGCTCAGTCGATTGCGATTTTAAGAACTTTTAAGAACCAGGAGAGAGTATACAAACTTGCCACTCTAGCTCAGTCTTCGTCTTCAGTTCTGTCGGATAGCAATATTGCCTGCTTACTTGTCCTCATTTTGGGGGGAGCCGGGATACCGAATTGTAGAGCTTTGGATTCTCAATGCTCGGGTCGCGAGTTCGATTCCCGGCTGGGGCCAAGTAATTGTACTGGCCTTTATCTCGTTGCCCCGTCTTTGATATCAGCCTTACGTGGTGGAAAAGGACGTTAAACTCCCAAACACCCACCCACCCTTGTCCTCATTATTAACCATTTACCAACCACCTAGGCGGCCGTCTCCTTGCTCTAGCTCCGAGCGCCTTCTCGGTTGCCGTACCGGCTAAGACCTGCACCAAGTCCTTTGGATCCTTTCAATACCAAGCCCCTGTAATTTGGAACTCTTCCCCCAGTAATTCGTAATGCATGCTTGCTTGCTGGGGTTTAACGTCTCTCTCCACGCGAGGTGAAGGTGATTGGAGGCAGTCGAAATGCCGCATTCAACTTGCTTGATTTTAAAGCCAAACCGGCTCAGTGAAAACCTTCGCGTCCAGATTGTCCAACTGAATGACTAGTTTACCACAGACCTCCTGCTGGTGGGGTGGCCGGGCAGGGTGTGTGTGTGTGCGTGCGTGCGTGCGTGCGTGTGTGTGTCAGTGTGTGTGTGTGTGTGTGTGTGTGTGTGTGTGTGTGTGTGTGTGTGTGTGTGTGTGTGTGTACGCACGTGCACGGTGTCTTGTGCCAGTAGGTACGGTGTACTGTACTTTTGGTTTATTAGCTTAGGTTGTAATCGTAAAGCACCTTCACACCGGTGACGCGGCTATCCCAATTCTAACCGGCTTGCGGCGTTGAGCGCTGGCGTTGCTTGGCCGCACGCGACTTCTCTCAGAAAATCATCTGCGCTGTACACGTGAAAGCTTGTCTCGACCTGAGGTTGGCCTGTCCTGTCGCAGAAGGTCTCTGTTCAACTCGTAAGTGGTTTTTGTGGTGCTACTTGCGCGTACACTCACGTTGGAAACAATTTAGTCTCGTTTTCTGTAGAAAATTCACTTTCATTCGCGATAATATAAAATTACAGAAAGGAAAGTCAAGTTTATGAAAACGTCCTAGTTTTATAATATGTCTTGCAGCCATACCTAGAAAATTATTGCCATTTGTGGCTTACATCGCGCGCAGTTCGAGAAAGAAAATTGGTAGTGAACATTTTGTGGTTATGAACCGGCACTCGCCCCGGCTAAGAACCAGTCTCTATTTGGTTTGTGCGTGGCTAAGAACCGACCAGCTTCTCCTTTCTTTTCTCCTATGCGAATATTATGATTTAGGGGGTTTAGGTGTCCCATTTCAGATGAAACTCAGTGTCAGGGAACATAGTGGATAATAACCCACCAGTGTTATTTTCAAAAAAATATTTCCCTACCCTTCCAATTTCAACCCCCTCCCCCCTTCCTCCTTTTTTCCACAACCATATCTCCTCGCTTCACAATTAAGATAAAAGAAACAAAGACACAACCATATTTACCGAACTACTTATTTTCTTTCCACAGAAATGACCACACCACAGACATCATCCTCATCTATCAATATCAATTATCCATCTTCACTCTTCTCATCATCATCACCTGAAAATATTTCAACCTACACAACACCGGAACACACCCCAGCTTACACCGCAACACACCCCAGCTTACACCGCAACACACACCACAGCTCACACTACAGACACAAACACAGAACACTCAACAAACACCATAACACACACCATGACACACACCACAGATACAAACACAGAACACGCAACACAAACCACGACACAATACACAAACACTTCAGAGGAATTGGAAATCATTAACAGAGAATTCGACAAACCCAGGACACATACACAAGAGACACTGACACAGCACTGCAACACTTCTACATTGCACACCAACTAAACCAGCTCACCACTGACATCCACTCACACAACACCACCACCAACAACTTACTTCCAGCGACACTCACATAATTATGCACCACATCTCACACTACCAGGCGCAACACACTTCTTTATGCAAAACTTACTTACAGACATCAACCTTAGAATCAAAAGTGCACTCATTCACCGCATAATGGACCTTCAATCATACCACACAATCAAGGCTACTCCATACTGAACACAACAACACTGCTTACAGACAACATAATGAACATAATTGACAGATTGAAACACATGATCACACGTACAGGAACAGACACAACATATGACAATACTTGACGCATGCACTAATAACACACCTCTACCACCACGCTTACGCATGCCCACACCTACACATACACCTACATCCACACCTAAACCTGTGCACACACAAACCACATCTACATCTGCACCACCCCCATCCACACTTACACTACCCTCACACTCATCCACATCTGCCCCACTCTCAACCAAACCACCACCCTCATCCACACACACACCTGAACCACCCTCATCTGGACCCCTACCTGAAGCACCCTCATCAAGCAAACCTACACGTACATCAACATCTTCCACATCCGCATCTAAACCACCCTCATCTACATATACGCACACACCATTCACATGCACATCCACATCTGCACCCACATCATCCTCATCACACCCCAAATTCACTGCACTAAAACCACGACACCCATACACAACATCCACATACGCCACACCAAACAGAACACACAGACCACTCTTACCTTCACCACACTGCAGAAAAAAAAACGTTACTTCCAAACCCAGCCACACACCCACACTTCATACTCATTTTCATTCTCATCTCCATCTTCACACGAAATAAAATTTAAAAAAAAATTCATCGCACCACTGTAAGTGTTCCTCCTCTCACATTTGGATGGTTTGTTGGTTATAATACTTTTATTATTCCTTTCCATTAATAAAAAAAATCTCTGGATGGGGTTACTGGGTAAAGTCGATGTCTTCTTTCCATAAACAAAACAAATCCAAACCTAATAATTATATGAGTACATGTTTTCCACAGTTTCCCTGGCATTCACATGAGAAACAGTCACCTAACTACATGGGATCATAGATTAAGACTTCCAGGTCTATTCACTGGCGCTAGTGATGTATAGCTCAGATAGTGCGGAATGACCTTGAAATTGTCTAACTAAATGCTGCGTTGGTATTTCCTGTTATCACCGTGTCAGTATGCAAACGTGTAACTGTTAAAAATACCGCAGACACCCTCGTTGTTCGCAACTTTTCTTCAGCCAGAAATGTGGAGTATTGGCCGGTTCATATCCAAGGAGGCAGCTGGTTCATAGCCAGCATCAAACCAGACGGTTGGCCGGTTCTTAGCCGAGGATTTCGCACTGCTCTGATATTTTTTTTAAATTGCGAATACACTAAAACATTCTACGTCACGAAATTTGGGATGCAAGTCACAAAGATATCACGGATACGTGTCTGTTTTGAAACTGCTGGAATTAACGTGGTATTTTTTGTCAGCTTCGTGTTAAACTGCAAAATAGCTCTCGAGTCTCATTGCAGTCGAACAAATATGACTCGTGTCCTTACATGAATAACATTTTCGATGTAAAATCACTTTGGGTGGGAAGATGAAAGTCTTACTGATATTTGCATATAACAATATGATCAAATTCATTTCAGTTTTTAGCCTTCCTGGCAGCATTCTTGTACGTCACCGCATGCGTCTCGCGCTTTTCCGGCCTAAAACAGTGACTGCGGCCGACAGCCGGTCGGATTCGCGGCATAGCCGCGTCACCGGTGTGACCTTGGTCCTACTGACTTTGTAGGACACTGTGCCATACAAGAATGGTGGTACATGTAGTAGTAGTAGTAGTAGTAGTAGTAGTAACTGAAAAGCTCAGTTTACGGCTTTTCAAACGTGCTCAGTTGGTGAACCTTCAGATTCACTACTGATATTTCAAGTGACTTCTGAGTGACGACAATTATTTTACCACCGTTGATACAGTATTCACATAAACTGATTTATTATGGAACATTTGGGAAATAACAAGGCCATTAAAGGTGGGTGGGAGGGGGTTGGATGGTTGCCAGTGGCTGGTTGGAGGTTTAACGTCTTCTTTCCCACCACTCCCTCATCCACTCATGTGGATGGTACCAAAGACGGGACTGATCATAGTCCTGACAAGGAAAGAAAGCCAGCACATCAGTGATTCTGTGTCCCAGCCGGGCTTCAGTCAGTCGAGCCGGCTCTGAACCTGATTTTTCCCATGCACACTTGAGATTATCAAGAGCTAATGTCAGTTTATGTCTCCACAGCCATCTATCCTTCATCTGCATCCGAACACGTGACCTTTCACGTCTCCACCGCAATGCCTCAGATTCGCAAAATTCTCGTAAACCGTCGTCACCATGCAGGAATGAAATGGAAGTGTGTACATTTAAAAAAAAAAATGGTATGTGTGTGTGTGTGTGTTTTTCCCGATAGCTGCTGACTGCTCACTTCATGTAAGGACTCCATCTCGCTTGCAAGAGATAAAGGGTGCTTGCTGTAGCTGCCTCGTCCAATGCACCCTTGTTTTCTTTGAGGAACTTGAGAAAACTTGTTATCTGGAGGTGAACGAGCAGTATAAACAGACCCATGGAATTGACTCACAGAGTGAGACACACACACGGACATTGAGAGAGGGAGGGGGAGTGGTGGTGGTAGTGGTGGTGGTGGGGGGGGGGGTGTTGCAGCTTAGTACATGACTTGACATCTGTCACTTTCAAGGCACCCCCCCCCCCCCCCCACCCCCATCTCCTCCCTCTACGCCAGTGAACAACCTATTGAACGGACCTCGTCACTGACTGCATTTCTGTTTCGTATCAGTTTTCAAGTTATAGCCGCGGCTGCACTGACTGTTCAGTAAAGAGAGAATTACTGACTGAATAACTGAAGGAAGTTCTGTAACAAGAAATGGTAGCAGGAAAGAGAGAGAGAGAGAGAGAGAGAGAGAGAGAGAGAGCACTGAAATGCCTCACAGACAAGGTTGTAGGACTAAGAGTAAGAGTGCCGAAACGTCACATGACAGTAACGCAAGGAAACATGTTTCTCCAGCTACAGTCATCGTGATGCGAGCCTGCCAAGCACAACACTACACTGTTTTTGCCGAGTGCATGGAGTGTGAGAAGGGAAATAGCTCATAACAAAACACACGGCAAGAAACATACACATTTTTACTGTCAGCTCAGTCAGTTCCTGTTAAAACATGTGTTTTGTGGTTCCTTATACAAATAGACACGAGACAGCAGAAATGGTGTAAGGTTTATCTGTCAGTAATCCGTCATAGCTGTTCTCAGGATCACTGGTTCTTGGTATAAGGCCATAGTGTACAGGGCACCAAGAGCGAAATAACTGTTATTTATGGATAAGCCCAAAGTTTTTACTGCTCAAGATATATGTCCTTTTCTTTGTGGATCCTGTCTAGAGCATGCTGACACAAGTCGCGAAGCGCTCTTGGTATGTCACATATACACTGCTCAAAAACGTCAAGGACCATCTTCAATTCTTTGTGTTGTTTTCACTAAATGGTCATATTTCATAGACGTGTTAAACCCTATGAACCAGTCTCAGTTGTGTCACCACAAGAACTCTGATGACGCCGTGAAAGCAGACAATCTCAGTCAGTCAGTTGCACTTCAACTTCCGATACACCACGGCCGGTGATCCCAGAGACAATGATTCAGCAAATTGCCTAAAATTCAATCAAAATTAACTCATCGCCACAGCCGCATGTTTTTAACATAATGATGATATGCTGGTGGAAGAATGATTGTTTGGCTTTGGTGTCTGCTCATTTCAATGTTTTCCTTTACAATCTGGCATGGTGGTCCAGTATGGCATGGCAACATCATACATGTCTGTCAGCTGAGTCGTGAATCATGCAGATAATCAGTTGTTTTGCTGAGTTATGCATGTTTTTGCAAGTGATTCTTGACTTTTTTGGAGTAGTGTACAAAAACAAAAACAAGAACAAAAAAAACAAAAAACAAAAACACATGATGATTATCAGTGGTAACAATGACGATGATGATGATTATAGTCACATTATTAGTCCTCTTATTTGCTGGAATTTCTTGGGCTGTCCACTTCAACCAGACATACATACTCGTATTAGTGTTGCCACTGATCTGACCATACAATAAATGCAACTTTGTATTGCCGTTCACTCATCGCAGTCACTGACTCTTACACCCACCAAACAAACTGCCTAGCACTCTTTGTAATACACTTTATCAGTATAACCTTGCCGGCGTGGTACATGACAGAACTTTTCACTGAAAGAACTAAAATTTACAGGACGGGAAACCCCCAAAGATACATCACACGTGAGAGCCGGGTACTCAAAAATTCAAATGAAACTAATAGTATTTGAAAAATTAGCACTGAAGTATAGTGATGTGCTAATTGTTCAAATACTATTAGTGTAATTTGAATTCAGTTTTGAGGAACCGGCTCTCACGACTGACTTGAGAGTGCACTAGTGCAGTGAGCATGTAAGCCGGTTCACTAAAATTAAACTTTGATAAGCACACAAAAGAACGACGTAAATGGCATGCTTTGTCAAACTGAAACTCAAACTCAGTTCAGTCACAGTTCGTACTGGCTGCATCATTGAGAGACACACGTAACATGTTAAGTACGTCTGCCTCAGTGTTGGGTGAATATAAATCTTACATAGGGACCAGCTGGACGACTGCAGTTGTTTATGGCGACTATGAGCAGGCCAAAACTGAACAGCCAACCCGGAAAATCATGCCTCGTCAAACCCAAACTCAACGTCTGTTACAGTTCACATTCGCTACATCACTGAGTCAGTGTTGGGTGCCTATTAATCTCACATCGGGACTGGTAAGTTGAATGACTGGGTTTGTTTACGGTAACTATCGCACGCAGCCCAAGACTGTGAACAACCACCCTGAAAAATCATAGTGTTAGGTGGATCTGTGATGCGACAAAAGATTTATTTTTGACACAAGCAACACATGCCCACATCAGTATTATCTTTCATGTTTGCCCTCTGCGCTTGTTGTTCCGACCATGGAGGCCGGCAAGACAAGAAGAGAGCATGTCTGCCAACAGGGCGGCGACAGATAATACGGCTCTGTAATCAGCATCAGCAGCGGAGCAAACTTGCCTGCACTTCTGAACACACACCCCCAGTACACTGCCCGCCGCTGATTGCCAGAACAGTTTGCCCCGTCTGCACACAGCGCGCGTCTTGACACCAGTGTAAGCTTAGGATGGATTGTTCTTGGTGTTGTTTGAGGTGTGCGGATTAGCCGGGCGGTCAACAGATAGATCGTGTTTGTTTGATTAGATATCCTCCTCTCAGTAAGTTCTACACGGTAAATGAACAACGTGGGCCCCGCCGACGATGATATAGAGCACGCGACGTGAAAAACGCCAGACTGAGGCCGATGTGATTCCTCCAGTTTGTAATTCCGAAACCCGGGACCTAGGAAAGAGGTTGTTCGTCCGAAGTGGACAAGGAGCTGTTTGGAAACCAGTGTGACTGTGAAGCAGACAAGGGTGGGGGTGGGTGTTTAGGGGTTTAACGTCCTTTTCCACCACAGGGCAACCATGAAAAGGCCAGCACAATATTTGGCCCCAGCCGGGATCGAACTCACGACCCGAGCATTAGAAGTCCAGCGCTCTACCATTCGACCACCCCGGCTCCCCGTGAAGCAGACAAAACAACAACATAACAACAACATTCACAACATCACCACTTTACATCTAAAGAAAGATGTAGGGGAGGAGGGTGTGGGTTCTCTTCCACACTACATCATTAGTTTTAACACCTTTGACACACTGCTTTCGTGATACAAAGTTCATAAATCTACCATTCTTAACTGAGTACTATGATTCGATTGATCAGCTATGGCAGTCGTGTAACAGGCCGAAGTATACCCCTGGCTACTTTATACCCTCGGGTATAAAGTAGCCTAGGCCGGTTCAACCCCCTGGCCGGATTCAGAGTACACCCCGGGGTATAGTCTGGGCTAGGCCAGTTTATACGAGGGGATAGTCTGGGCTAGGCCAGTTAATACGGGGGGATAGTCTGGGCTAGGCCAGTTTATACGGGGGGGGGGGGGGGGATAGTCTGGGCTAGGCCAGTTTATACAGGGGTATAGTCTGGGGTAGGCCAGTTTATACTGGAGTATACTCCAGGCGGGGTATAATCTGGACTGCTACACCGGGCGCCGACTCAGTTACGCACCCTCCGCTCCACATTTCACTTCAGTGGCAGCAGGGACTTATATCTATGTAAGTCCCTGGTGGCAGGTAGGCACACCTCCGTAGTATGGAGACTGACCTACCTTCCGGACCACAACAGAAGACCGTCAGCGGGTGTAGTGTGACGTAATGGCGGGCGCCCAGAAAGAGATGCAGGCTGTGTTGAACCCAAGTGCCTTGGCCCCCAGCCAGGGGTCGCACGCGGAGTCATTTCCACCGAAGTTATGGCTGGATCCCCTAGCACCGACTCCACTGTTCAGTAGTCAGCGAGGCAAATACAAACATTACCCATACAGACTCGATACAGGTTAACCGACTCTTTCGAATCGCAGTACATGTACTTGTTGATGGAACGACTCACGCCGTGTGCGTGTTTGGTATAATCTGCTTCTCCTGACTGACTTCGTGTGTACTTTGGTACAAATCGTCACAGAATGGTCAGCGGCTGATTTGAGATACGCAGTAGGTGTACTGACGGGGAGTGTGGGGGGGAAGGGGGAGAGGGGGTAAGGAGGACGGAGACTGAGGAGGGAAGTGTAAAATGGGAAGGATGTAGAATGAATAAAAAATATCGTATGTTTTTTGTTTTTTTTTTTAAATGTCGTGACCTTTATGACAATGATGCTGGGTTTAAACGAGACACTTCAAAAATCTTACATAACTGACTCGATTACAAGGAACAATATTAATTTTGGTTGGATGGTTGGTGGTTGGTTTTTTTTTTTTTTTTTTTTTGGTTGGTTGGTTTGGCTGGTTAGTTGGTTGGTTGGTTGGTTGGCTGGCTGTCTGGTTGGTTTGAGCCGGACCGACAACGGCGCCCAGCAAGTGCTTGCAATTCTTTTCCTGTTTCTGGCACTATTCGATTGATTGATTGATTGATTGATTGATTGATTGATTGATTGATTGATTGATTGATTGATTGATTGATTGATTGATTGATTGATTGATTGATTGATTGATTGATTGGTAGTTTTCAATCAAAACTACAGGTATATCCAACCGCTCGGTGACCCAAGAGAAGGGAGAAGTAGGATGACACTTGTACACAGTCTATAGCTGCCTTGTACAATATAAGGCTGCTGTCAGTTGTGAGACATGATATATAGCTAAACCGCCGCACCGACAAATTCCTTTTTTTATTTTTTTTATTCCGTTTTTGTCATATATATATACATTATAGTGACAGATACATTACAATACAGCACATAACTAAACGAACCAAGACATTGATACGTGTGCATTCCATGCTTAACAATACTATAGTATAGTTACATTATATAGACCTTGATACAGTCCAATGTATTATTAGTGATGTGGTATTTAGCACGTACAATAGAAAGTCGCATATGATTGAGCACACACACACACACACACACACACACACACACACACACACACACACACACACACACACACACACACACACACACACACACACACACACACACACACACACACACACACTTTTCCATCTTTCTACACTTTTAAGAGGAGTGCTCGACAGCAGCATTGCATGTTTCAATCTAAACAGACCATATCTACATACATGTATGTATATCTAGTCCGTTTACATAAACACATACACATAACTATATGTACCCACATATATACATGTATGTATACGTACATGTATGCACACATATAAATTAGACACACAGAAACGAATTACGTCTTTATGTTTCACTGACTGTACATGTATGTATTACTTTTGTTGCATAAGGCGTTGGTATGGCAACCATTTCATCCTGAATTTGTTTATAGTTCCCCCTACCACATGACGGTATTCTTCAATGTGATATCTGTTTTTCAGAATTGACCTAAATGCAGCTATATTCGGAAGGGTTTTCTGTAATTTACTTTTGTAAATATGAAATTTTGCTAATAAAATAATCAAATCCGTAACTGCGTCTGTTGCGTAGTTTTCTTTGACACCTAGTATGACAAGAATGCCTGAAAGTTCTGTTATCGCAGTGCATACAGTGAATCCATTTCAGTGTGTCTGCCCAAAACCTCTGTACATAGGGACAATCCCAGAATAAATGAACTAACGTTTCTTCACTATTATGACAAAAAGTGCATATAGGTGATGCAGAAATATTTCGCAGATAAAGAAATCTGTTCGTTGGAAGTAACCGATGGAGAACTCGTAACTGACACCGACAAATTCCAGACCTGAGTGGCAGGGACAAAGTGATGACGCATGTCTGCCCAGCGAGGATTTCCTGTAGGCGTATTACTGGGCATGGCTTGGACAAAAGACCACGTATCACATGACCAGGTCACAAGTCTCGGGCACCATCCAGTTCACACGACCAGCAGTGCCAACTTGAGGAGACACACACACACACACACACACACACACACACACACACACTCTCTCTCTCTCTCTCTCAATTTACTGGCCATCCCTATGACCCTTGACTCGCTTCGTCTTCCTCCCCTTGACGAACTGGCTCGTTTTCTGTTTAATGTCAGTAAGCTTATAGTCATATCATAATTCTCAAAGGCTTATTGGCGGAAAATTTTTTTTTTTTTCCTGAAGAAAAATGATACACCGTCGCCTCTCTCTCTCTCTCTCTCTCTCTCTCTCTCTCTCTCTCTCTCTCTCAGAGTCCTCTCTGTGACTTTTGGCAAGAGAGGCAAATATGTGGCTGTGTTGGTCTGAGTATTCCGTGTACCAGACTGTGCCAAAGCAATCGTCAGGCATGCATTGGGTGTTGCGCCTAATGAATGCATTACATTGTCTATAGATGTGGGGTTTGGTGTTTTTTGTTTTTGTTTTTTGGCCAGACATTTGCACTTGTTCTCCCAGCTGGCACACAGCCGAGCGGTGAACCAGATACGTCTCGCAGGAGAGTGGCACAGAAGCAGTATTGTCAACTGTCAATTGACCGAAGACTGAAGTGACACCATTGACACACAAGACGGACATTTGCGGGTTTTCACTGACGGGTCACGAAGGCCAGACGAAGCTCTGCTGAGTCTTGCCTTTAAAGGACAAGAAGCGAACATCAACTGTTATGCCGGAGTAGTAAGCCCACTGCTCGTACTCATCCAAGATCTGACGTCTGGCCTCCAATCCAGTGTAGGCCTGAAGAAAACAGCGATCTCGTATGCCGTAATGGTGGTGTTGTCATTGTTTATGTTGTTGTTGACGTTATTGTTGTTGTTGTTTGATCACACATAGTTTACATAGTCCTGTGCCTCAGATCCGGCAGACCGAGTGGAGGGTGGGTGGGAGGGTGGGTGTTTGGGAGTTTAACTTCCTTTTCCACCACGTAAGAGTGATATATCAAAGACGGGTCAACGAGAAAAAGGCCAGTACAAATATCTGGCCCCAGCCGGGATTTGAACTCACGACCCGAGCGTTGAGAGTACAAACGCTCTGCCTTTCCGCCGGGCGAGGATCGAATGGAAAGTAATGCCATGGTACGTAATATATTTGCACTCTGCATGCGACAGAAGGTGATGTAAATTATCCCGATGAGTTTCCAATCCAATTTGTTACCTGGTCACGCACCCTGCTGTGCCCTGGGAGTTGAATGTGTCAGAGATCGAGTTGTGTAAGTATACTGCGCTGTGCTATCGATGGCTATTTACCTCAGGGATATTCTGCTGTGCGTGCAGAAATGTCGTGCTCGTTCCCGGAACAGAAACCATTCCAGACCTGAATAATACTTTAAAAAAAAAAAAAAAAAGAAAAAAGAAACACACAAAGAGAGAAACAAACAAACAAAAAACGTTCTCTTAGATCTAATGCCTTTCAGCCTAAGGAGACAACGATGTCGGAGTCACAGTGAGTTTTCTCTTTTAAAAACAAGAAAATTCCACTAATTCTATTAATTAACTCCTTCAAGGCGTGAGACAAACGTTTAGCTGGGCTGTCCATCCCCACATCACCGGCAACACACACACACACACACACACACACACACACACACACACACACACACACACACACACACACACACACACACACACACACACACACAGAGCAATAAAAGGGTTTGAAATCAAGCATTACTGTATGGTAAATACTGTTCTAGTTTTTCGGGGAGCCGGGGTGGTCGAATGGTAGAGCGTTGGACTTCTAATGCTCGGGTCGTGAGTTCGATCCCGGCTGGGGCCAAACTATGATATTTGTTCTGGCTTTTTCATCGTTGTCCCGTCTTTGATATCACTCTATGTGGTGGAAAAGGACGTTAAACCCCCAAACACCCACCCACCCACCCTGTTCTCGTTTTTCTACAACCAGCGGCAGTTTCAAAGGAATAGTTTAGGGTCATTTAGTACCGTCCTTAATAAAGGATTTTGCAAGGAACAGTTTGTGGACCATGCTATTCTTTCACTTACCCTCACCAGTATTTCAGTCCTTCATGTCAAAAATAAAATGTCTCTGTATCAAAAGAGAGACATCGATGGAAAAAAAATATAGCCAAACCACTAGCGAAAAATACTCTGTTAAGATGAAAAAAATCTCGTAAAACTCAAGAGAACTTCCGGTTAAATACAATACATGATGCCTTTTTTTTTTTAAACATTATTTTATCCTCTCCATACCGGGGAATTTCCTCTAAGGGACAGTGAAGTAAATTTGAATTTGAATGAAAGAATTTCTTTTAGATTCGAAAGGAAAAAGTCACATCCTATCCTGTTCCCAAAAGTGCCGTGGTTTCCAGGAACCTTCACGACAACAACCTGCCGACATCACGCCCCAATCTAACAAGTTAGCAATATAACAATAGATACTGTCTATACGTGTGACGTCATACGCGACATTTAGGTTTCCTGTGCCATCGCTGCATTACGTACCGTAAACCGGGCAGACGTGTGATTCGGCCTCGCAAAATAATTAACGCTTTTGATTGTAGCGGGATGATCGTGTAAAAATTGTATCCTATATTTATATATTTGGTGATTTGGTGATTGGTGTTCACTCGCCTGGCAGGCTAGAGTGTGCCTCTCTCCTAATCTTTCTTGATTGTCCTGTGGAATTTTGATTGTTTGCTGGAATAATTCATACCATTGGGTTCCTGGTGATGGGAACGGGCATTCAGCCCGTTCCCATCACCAACCCGTTGTCTTTGCAGTGTGTATGATGGATGTAGGTGTGTATCGGATGTTGGTATGTATATGTAGGTGTCAGTGCTTGTTTGTATGACTGACTGTATGTCTGACTATATGTATGTAGTGTATGTATCTATGTATGTACGCTTTTTATTCGCATTTATTTAGTTGATTATTTATTTATTACTCAGTTATGTGTTTATTTATCACCTTTTGTATACATTTGTAAAGCGCCTAGAGCCCCGGCTCCGGAGATTAGGCGCTATAGAAATCCTCATTATTATTATTATTATTATTATATATAAAGCAATAAAAGTAGCTTGGCCGTGTCAGCTGGCTTGTACTAGGGCGATGGTTTTCGTCGTGGTCCTGATTTAGCGATCACTGAGTGGAATGATCTCTTCAGTATCGATTGCTAATGGTTCCATTTGCAGGATTCACCCAGTGGGCTGCACATGATTGTATTGTATTGTGGGCTGTGAATTAAAGGCTGCATGTAGAGATGACACAGGCCGATTTGAAATACATCTACATCTCGATCACTTACTCATCTAAATCACCCACTCATGTAACCGGCTTTGCGATTTCATAGCAAGACTGATCGAGCACGATCAGTGCAACAAAATAGGTTTTTGTAATACCGTGTAACTGTACGGCGTTTAACATTGGCACAATCCCTATTTTCCATACTATCATAGTTCTGATGGATATCTGTCGCATAATCTCACAGTGTATCTCCAGTGAACAATGATAGTGTTGATGAAGAACACGAAAACTGTGGGACAAGGAAAGATGATCACGGGTACAAAGACTGTTGTTTGCTGCTGCTACTGTTGTTGTTGGTGGTGGTGCTGGTCGTGGTGGTGGTGGTGACTTGCTGAGGTCAGTCAGGCTGAACTCGTCAGCAATAAAATTCCTCGCAGGATGCCGGCCGCCCGGCGGATCCATGCAAACTACAGACCGGCTTCAACATAAGTCAAGGACCACCTTGACAGACAGGTCAGTCTAATTTTAAAGAATTCACAAAAAATAGAGATCAAGGAATCTTTCAAAATGTTTTGCTGTGAAAGTGTTAAAGGGTTAACAGTGCATCCTGCAAAGCTTGCTGAAGCTGAAAAACCACCATGTGCTGCACGGACATCTTCCAGGAATTTTAGCCAAAATTGCAAGTGGTCCTTGGCTTATGTTGAAGTCCGTCTGTAGTACATGTAGTCAAGTTATTTTGCTTCACGCCTATATGTACCTGAGGACACACTGAACGTGACTATCAATCCCAAGCTAATTTTCCTGTCTGAAATTCTAATAGACACATAGATTCCTGGCTAGTGGCTAGTGCCAAACTAGACCCATGTGAGGCTCATTCGTTCCTCAGTGCTTTCTAGTCAAACTGCACGCCGGCGCCCGGGGACTGATTTCGCCTCTCAAGCAGATGGTCGTGACGTCAGTCACAGTCCGGCGAAGCAAGCCGGCCGTGTGCTTTGAAGCTCGAGTCCACTACACACGCTAAAAAGCTATCGTAGGCTATCGTACGGCGTGTACCAACGCGATACACTTACGCAATGAGATTGCGCATAAGCCGCTCCGGTGGCGTAATATGACATCAGAGCGTGTAAGCAGAGGGGTATTTCATTGGCGGCCCGGTATGCTTCAGCAATAATGGACAAAAGAACACCTGCCACGATATCTCAAGCTTCCCAAGCCGGAGAGGTACATGTAGGAGAAAGCAAGCTGTTGGCACTAGCAGAGACCA
Organism: Batillaria attramentaria; assembly: GCA_018292915.2. Classification (NCBI taxonomy): domain Eukaryota; kingdom Metazoa; phylum Mollusca; class Gastropoda; family Batillariidae; genus Batillaria; species Batillaria attramentaria. The sequence continues at coordinate 589,948 of JACVVK020000212.1, read as the reverse complement.
TTCACAGAGATAGATGTGTGGACAGTCTCTGGCACTAGTCACATCAGTGTATGTCTGCGAGGCACCCTTTGTGTACTCAGTGCGTGGGGGTTGCGGTCATACGTTGCGAGACACTTTGGCTCCAAGCTGTACCGCCGGGCCTGCCGCGCTGGACAATACACAAAGAAGGAAAGGAAATTCTGGACGATCAGTGTTCTATTCACTCGCGAGCCGACGGCGTCGCGCCGGCGAGCCCATTTGAATGGACAATACACAAAGAGCGAAAGCGCACGGCCTGCGGCGCGGATTCACTGACCCTGCGAGGAAAATTAGGACGGTGTTGCGAGCGCACTTAAAGTCCCTCTGGCGAGCCCGTTTAATTCGATGAGAGTGCATTTTATTGCTGGTAGCCGTGCAAAATCGCTGCATCTGACCATCCTCTAAGAGTCCTCCAAACCTAAAGTGGGATCACACGTTCCAGATAATAGTACCGCACCATGTGCACAAACCCCAGTCACGTGGCTAAGAGGCCGAGGTCAAGAGCTATCATTGGCTTGGTTCCCGAGTTACACGTGCACATGACCATGTTTTGTATTGTCTCACGCTCGGTCTGAGATGGTCAAAACACAAATGTGACCCGTTCTCACAAAAGGGACCATGGCATAAGTCAAAAATTATCAATTTTGAGATATGTACAATACTGCAATCTACAAGAATGAAAGCTGTACTACTAACATTGACAGAGATATCAGCAGTTGAAGTTGGCAACCCACCAGGCAACCATACTGTCCCCCCGGCACTCTTTTCGCCTGTAGCGGCGTTCGGCCCAGCGCGACAGCGGTCCCTTTCGCGAAAACGGGTCACAAATATGTAGCCTACTCAGTTCTGTCTCTCAAATTACACACCAGGTGTCACTCCGATCCCATCTCTCCACCCTCGATCTCACGCCACAAATCCTCACTGTGGCCCGCACACTTTTGTTGTTGTTGTTGTTTTCTCGGATGTGCAAGGAATATGTGAGAGGGAAACAAAGCTAAGAGGCACGAAACTTCGATCTGAGGTTAAACTCACCGACCTTTGCTTTTTAAAGTGAAATGTTAAGGCTAATTTGAGGAAGTCAGCGCAGAATTTTCCAGCTGATGGACGCATGATTTTCAATTTTATTTATTTATTTATTTATTTTTTGTTGTTGTTGTTTATTTGGGGGGGGGGGGGGTCCAAAAAAGACAAAACAGAAAACAAAACACAACGCTGAGGGAGGGTGTTTGAGAGTTTGACGTCCTCTTCCACCACGTATGGGTGATATCAAAGACGGGGCAACGAGAAAAAGACCAGCACAAGCATTTGGCCCCAGCCGGGATCCGAACTCACGACCCGAGCATTGAAAGTCCAACGCTCCTCGTCAGCAGCTGCCACTGAACAATCGAGGTCGCCCTTCTGTCAGAAACAGTGCACATCAGTGTTATTTCATGTGTTTCTTAAGACTCATCACAAATGATTGGTGGAGCATTGTAACGTTGGGCTTTTTTACGTGTCTAAGGCCACACTTGTATCAGATCAGTCACTCAGCGGGTGACTCAACATCAAGACGGCGTGACACAAGAGCCGGCAACAGCTGTTGCTCTGTCTGCTGCCTCGATGGCTCAGGAGGATAGGTAAGAGCAGTCCATGAGCTCTTACAGCAACACTATGCATCGCCAGATCTTTTACGAGCTACTGCAGTGTGTGTGTGGGGGGGGGGGGAGGGGGGAACAAGCGAGTCGCCGCGATGCGACGCCACCCAGCCTACCTCAGTATATCCTGTTTTTGTATTGACGTGGTTCGACACTTCGGCCTCGGTCAGACAGTGGTCGGTCCCACATGAGTATAAATAACCTTTCTCTCCATATGAACCTCTTGCAGACCACAGTCCCTCGGCGCTGGCAGCTACCACAACAGGCTTATTATAGTCTAGTCTCACGATATGAATAAAGAACGCAACGTCAGAATACCGGGCTAGTGGCCAGCTAGTCTCTTCCACATGCTCCACACACCGGACTGGCATGCGGGAGTTGTCTCGAGCAATAACGACCGGTTTACTGCTACTAGTAGCGACAATGCACTTCTCTGCTCAGTAGGGGGAGTCGGTGGCTCAACTGTTTGAGCGTTGGACTCGAGATTTAAAGATCCCAGGTTCGAATCCCGACTCAGTGACAGGGCCAAATATTTGTACAGGCCCTTTTCATGTTGCCCCGCTTCTTCTGACTGTGAACTGGATCTGTGTGTACAGCCAAGGATAAAATGTGGCCGATCTGGCAGTCTGACTGGATTGAGTAAGTGTTCAGCTGGACTGTTCAGTTCGGGTAGCTGTCCCTTCCCCTCATAACCTGCCCCATAGGGCCGTCTCCAGTCACATCGTTGTGGCATGGGACGATAAATCCAACTAACCAACCATCTCTGCTCGGTCTGAGAACACTCTACCAATGGCCTACTGGAGTACTGGTAGAATGAGCGTCATTTTGGACTGAATGTTCGGGTCGTGAGTTCCAATCCCGGTTCGGAACCAAATATTCGTGCTGGCTGTTTCGATCCTCGTTGTCCCGACTTTGAAATCACCCGCGTGTGGTGGAAAAGGACGTTAACCACACACACACACACACACACACACACACACACACACACACACACACACACACACACACACACACACACACACAGAGTCACACACACGCTTCTCAGTCTGTACACATGCCAAGGCTATTCGCGCGTACAGCCAGTGGTTCATGGACCAATTATACGGTTCAAACGAATTATATGAATGTATCTGTTTGACTGTTCAGTTAAAGGCACTACATATGGGGAAATGCACTGGAAGGGGAACTGAAATGCCACTTAGAAGCTACTAACGCTGTTTCAGGATGAAGTGGTGCTCCATCTGGCTACTGCGACCGTTTGTATTACTTCCCGGTCGATAATACTGAAGAGGTAATGCAGTTAATTAGGGCAAGCCCTACTACTCCCTAAACTTTTGTTGTTGTTGTTGTTGTTGTTAGTGGTTAGTGGATGAAAATCGGAGAACTCAAACACTGACGTCTACTCGATCAGTCCAGAGACATAGATAGATAGATAGATAGATAGATAGATAGATAGATAGATAGATAGATAGATAGATAGATATGTCTCTGATCAGTCAAACACATTCCAGAACAATATTTTCTGCATTTTGATTATTTCTGCTGGCCGCAACACCATTACTACAGGCTGTTTTTCAATGTGGTTGTCAGGCCATGTGCTGGACTTCAACTGAGCTGGGGAAGAGGCCAGCAGTACCCTATTTCAGATGAGGTGTTGTTCGGGTCATGGCTGGGGCATACACGGGCAGATGGCCAGTGAACTGCCGGAGACTGCAAATGGGCGCCTCTTACACGTAATGAGCTCATTTAGTTCCCAATTACAAGTATCACCAAGCTATAGCTAGGGCCAGTTACAAATTGATCTACGTCCTCACCGAGCGTGCCGAGTTGCTGGCTAAATACTGCTATATAAACCATGCATGCGGGTTCGTCGCCACTTCTGTAGTTGACATCATGCATCCGACCACTTGTGTTGGTAAATGAGTAGTGTGTTGATAACTATATACTATAACGTGTATGTGTTGCTCACGTACTGTACCTTTTATTTCTTATGTGTTTTGCATTAATGCCTATGTACCGTTTGTGTGTCGTGTCAGCCGCCGCGTGCGTACGTAGCTAGTGTGTGTGTGTGTGTGTGTGTGTGTGTGTGTGTGTGTGTGTGTGTGTGTGTGTGTGTGTGTGTGTAGCATTAGCAACGGCAAGACTGAAACTGAACTGGACTACTGGACCAATGTCTTTTACCATTGACAAAGACAGTTTCATTTCATTTTATGCATGTGTAAATGTGTGAACTCCTTGGCCCGACAGACCCCCCCCCCCCCTAGTAACTATTTCAGACAGCTCTGGTCATAGCTGGGTCCGAGTGTCTGTGATTTGTCCCTTCTTGTCTTAGTCACACCAAGAACTATGCTACGAGCATATCGGCAATTGCTTTACAATTAGTCGGTCATCGCCGACTGAGATAGGGAAGTTAGCAAAGTAGTGAAGGGACAGTTACAATACGGCACCTCTTTTGGCCTCTTCCTTCAATTGTATCTTCCGGGTTTCGAAGTCCGGGTGTGTGGGCTGTAATCAGTCAGTGCAGCTGAAGTAACGATGCTGTCTGATAATGATATATATGAATACTGCCAGTCGTTAGGTGATGTGTGTGTTAAATCCCCGTGCTCATCTCTAGGAAAATGAGCGCATATGCGTCGCTGAGTCACACATGGCACTTGTTACGTGAACCAAGTACTGTATACGTATATTGTGCTGTTATATATATATATGTAATCCCATTACGGGTAGCAGAAGAAGTTGTTATGTTTGCTTCGTTGTTGCCTTTGTCTGTCTGCCTCATTGTTTATTTATGTGTCTGATTATATTATTCATTCTTCAGTTTTTTCCTGCCGATGGTTATTTGCTAGCTTGTTTGCACTGACAGTCCTAATTTCCCTTATTGGGATAATAAAGATCTATTGAACTGAATTGAATTGTTTGCTTGCTTGTCGAAGAAAGGACAAGGGATAGGGGTGGAGATGAGGGACTGATGATTGTGTTGGAGGTGGGGGGAGAGGGGGAGGGGGCGTTGCGGTGAATAATTTTGACTGCTTTTTTCCTTGTTTCGTCAGAGATATTTTGACGGACACTAAATGGAACCACGGGGTTTGTCTTCCTGTGGACTGGCGACAATTATCGGTGAGGACACTGAAAATACAGAGACGGTCGCTACTACAAACCGATCATGTAGGCTCTTCTCGCTTTGCCCTCATCACTGGAAGGTCTCGGTATCGTGTACATGACTACATGCATCATGGATGTAACAAGAGCTCGACATCACCCCGGCTGCAAACTTACAATGACGTCATGTTGATCGCCAAGCCATGATCACCGTTTTAAATGTTCAGTGACGTGCAAAAGACGAACGGAAAGCAGAATTGCGAGGGCTCTCACTCTTCTGTAAATAACAGTTTGTCACCTTTTGACCGAACTTCCCTGTGACCAAACTACATGTTCAGACATAATAGCTGTAGGGTAAACAACATTCCTTTGTTGTCAGTCGCATATTCACAATCGTAGTTGCACGACTGGTAATCCCCCCAGCATGGAACCTGAAACCACTAGGGGTATAGTAGTCAACAGTAGGCTTTGCAAGCAAATTCCCTGTAACAGTGAGTGAGCCACGAAGCTGAACCCAGCCAAAGCATGAAAACAAAAACAGGCGTTGCGTCATTTGGCATCGAGCCATGCACGATCTGCATGCACCACATTGCAGCCAAGCGGCTTATTACCGCTACAAGATTTGTTGAAAGCGACACGTTTCTTCGTGTCACGTTGTATCCTCGCTGTCAATCACAGCTGCAACTGACGTTCGCCAAAACTGGCAGAAACACTGCGTAGCTACAGGACCAGTGCATATAATATTATCGGTCTGGTACGTGTAGATTTCACTCAGCCTCGAAATTTTCCTACCTGTCATCAGGAAGCTTTGTCTTTGCCGGCAGTATGTAAGGGTGACGCGATGTCAGGCACCGGACCAGTGCGGCATAAGCAGTATTATCAGTCTGGTGTAGCTTTCACACAGCTTCGAAACTAGATTTTCCTACCTGTCATCAGAAAGCTTTGTCTTTTCCTTTCGATACTTCCGCCCGGCCAAAAACACTGAAACACTGGCTGCCCGCAATAACAGCATAAATACTAAGCTTTCGGTTACAACAGATCCAGTCATCAGTCATTGTGCAATGTTGGTCGAGCCAGATCAGGACCATGGGACCTTTCCAGGAGTCCCTAGTAACTGTTGTTAGGACCTACAAGCGGTGCCGCTTCCCTCCATTGTGTGCGGCGGCTTCTTATCTGAAACTCACGATGGTATTGACCCCCCGCCCCCCCCCCCCCAAAAAAAAAAGAAAGAAATAAAAATAAATAAATAAATAAATAAATAAATAGAATAAAAAATAAGTAAATAAATAAAATAAAATAAAATAAAATAAAATAAAATAAAATAAAATAAAAAGTATGTTGCGAACGACTGTATCACAGACCGAGACGTCACAGCCAGAATCGGCAAGGCAAGAGCAGCAATGGTCATGCTGAAGAACATCTGGGCATCCAAAGTTGTCAGCGTAAGAACCAAACTTCGCATCTTCAACTCCAACGTGAAGTCAGTTCTGCTCTACGGATGCGAAACATGGAGGACAACGAAGACGATGCAGCAGAAGATCCAGACATTTCTCAACACCTGTCTGAGGCGCATCTTCAACATCCGATGGCCAGAGAAGATCCGGAACGAAGAGCTGTGGGAGCGAGCAGGGCAGGAACCAGCGGCCAAGCAGATCCTGCGGAGGAAGTGGGGCTGGATTGGACACACCCTCAGGAAGCCAGCATCCAGCACCACACGCCAAGCCCTGACATGGAACCCACAGGGGAAAAGGAAGAGAGGCCGGCCTCGCAACAGCTGGAGGCGGGACACTGAGGCAGAGTTATATAAGCAGGGGACCAACTGGACTGGAGTGGCAAGAATAGCCCAGAACAGAGTGCGATGGCGAAGGGTTGTCGATGGCCTATGCTCCACGTGGAGCCAGGGGCCTAAGTAAGTAAGTAAGAACGACTGTATACACCTGAGCGACAGGTTTCTTTGCTGTTCTGTGAAAGACTTTGAGAGGCTTTTGCGGAATCGCCTCGAAGTTTGTCCAATTTTCGGACTGGGTAAAAAATGTTCTCCGTGGAGAGGTCTTGTTTAGCCCCGAAGGGACGGAAAGAAGGCATGCTGTGATTCTTGGGTAGTTTTGTCTGTACCACGTCACTCGTGAACTTTAGATACACCAACAAACTCTGTTCCAATTCGGCGTTTCGTTTCGTTCCGTTTCCGGCGTTCAAACTCTGCGGCTGTAATGAATCATCATTGTCGAGAAATGACAAAATAGCTGTTTTTTTTCTGCAGAAACACACCTTTCTCCTGCAGGAAAAAAAAACCTTTTGGTTTCTGTCTTTTAAAGAGAAACGGAACTTTCTCTGTAAGAAAAAAAAAAACTGGTTTTTTCTGGGAAAAATCGTCAGAAACCTGTTTCTGCGGGGGAAAAACCTTGTTTCTCTGCGAAAGAAACCCTGAAATGTTGTCATCTATAGGCGATTTTATACAGAAAAAGAGTTTTCTTTTCTGCGGTTAAAGTGGGTTTTGTTGTTGTTGTTGTTGTTTTTGCATAACAAGTGAGTTGTTTTCTTTCCTGCACTGAGAAACACCACCATTTTTTGTCATCTCCGGCCAGTGACAGTAAATGGTCTGTGATCTACCAACGAAGGATATATATAATAATACCACTCTCATTACTATATAAGTTTCAGTTAGTTCCGCTCGCAACGAAACTCCAATCGAATTCGTTGGTGCTCCCAAAGTTGACTGGTTACGCTACAGGCCAGTGAAATGTTGCGAAACTAGAGTTTCGGTCGTAATCTAGTTTCGTGTAGTCAGCATATTATTTTCCTGCAGTCAGCTTATCCGTGTGGCTGAACGCCGGAAACACACGCATCGTAAACCTGCCGTGACCCTGTTGAGAATCAAAGCCAAACCTGTGACCTTATCTGTGGCTTTCATGGGGAAGTGGGGATGGTCGCATAATTGTGTATTGCTAACCAGTTTCCCAAGGTTACGCAATGAAATCTTGATTTTGCAGACCTAAGTTTAAGATTGAGTATAGACCTCCATGGTCTTCAGCCCCACCGAAGTAGAGGGCCGGTGACTCAGTATAGATTTTCCCGCTGTACTCAGTGGTCTCGTAACTCGCCCCCCGGGCCTGCAACTCGCAGGACGAGTGTTGTGTCAGTGAGATCAATTGGGCCCTAGACAGCCCCCCCCCCCCCAAAAAGAAAAAAAAAGCTACTAATAAAATGAAATAGATAAAAAAAATTCATAGAATTAAAAATTATAAATGAATGTGCCTACTCCTGAGGTTGCTCTGTGTATATTTCCTCTAGCTGTGAGAACTAGAAGCCTGTGTGCAACTTACCCATAACAGCCGGTCAAGGATAAATCGAATGTAACCGTCTTGTCAGTCAGTCTTTCTGGATTGAACAGTTTTTCGGCTGCCTCCTCCCTTCCACCCTCCTCCTCCCCCGGCGACCCCCCCCCCCCCACCCCCCGAACCCCACCCCCGGCGGCCCCACTATCATGGCCGTCTCCAATCCTTGTCGCGGGGACGTTCTACTGAACTAGCAACCCGACGAAAGGCTCAGCCCAACCTTGATCAGTCACCGCCGGCAGAGCTACGTGCGTTTCGCATACATGTCTATAGTGTTTCACATGTGTGTAGTGTACGTGTGTAGGAGGCCGCTTCATTCAGCCTCAGTCCGCTTGACCACACAGGCGTCGGAAATGCACAAAAGGCCATCAGTCACTCTGATGCGTTCTCTTTGCTCAAAGTTTGATGTACACCGCCTGCTTAGTAACAACCCTTGATGTGTCGTGAGTAATCTACCGTGACAATTAAATCCTTTTCATCCTCAGTCGAGTCCAAATCACACCTGATACGCAGAATGCCCAAAAGGGTCAACTGCTGGGCAGGCCGTAAATCAGCCATCCGTGTCCAGCAAGGAGGGACAGGTATGAGGGATGGCGAGTGTGGAGTGTTATAATAACGGCTGGCTGGTGTTGGAGGGGTCATGGCACGGTTGACTGGTTTCGAGTCATGTGGCTGAGTCAGTCAGTTTCAGTCAGGCCGTCACAAGAGCCGGTTACCTGTATCCGCCTAGGACGCTATGCGTATGCTCAAGAGAAAGCGGCTTCAGACTTAACACCACCGAAGAACTCTAGGTCCGCTCCGTGGCCGGCGGATCTAGGGTCCTTGATGACACGAAATGCACTGACAGTACACTAGGTATCGTAGTAATGTACGCACTTATCATGTCGTGTCCGTACAACACCGTCATATCATGTCACTGATATACCCTTACGTCATCAATTCAGTCTCGATACGAATTAATGGGTCGTGCAATATCACTTTAGTTCAGTTTTAAACCCGACTACTTAACCAGGCCTACACTGAAAATAACAATGGGATATCCTGTCACTGACGTACCCTTATGTCGTCAGTTCTCTGTATGAATTAATGGGTCATGCAATATCACTTTAGTTCAGTTCTAAACCAGACTACTAAACCAATACTGAAAATAAGAATGGGATACTTGAGTATTGCTTTAACCTCAGCCAGATTTTTATGCTTCAGTTACTGTTTGCTGATTATCATTTTCAGCAGGGACCCCGTGGTATCCGGTACGTCTGTAGCCAGGACTTCAGTCTGCAAGTGGTGGCAGTGCAATGTCTGCCCGAGCTACTCCACATCAGTTGTTGACTGACTGAGCTACTAAAGAAAGGACCCCCCTCCCCCCCCCCCCACACACACACACTGACACACACACCGCACGCGTACACACACACACACACACACACACACACACACACACACACACACACACACACACACACACACTGACACACACACCGCACGCGCGCACACACACACACACACACACACACACACACACACACACACACACACACACACACACACACACACACACACGGCACACACACATACCAATCAGGACTGGGTAAAGAGAGACGACGGTCTCGCAATAGATATAATAATTGAGTTCAAATTGTAACTCTGAATGGGGGCGCCTAACTGGGATGCGTCACTGAGTCTAGCTGTGAGCGTTGGGCCCAGACAAGTCGGACTGGGATGAGTCTATGACTCAATATAAACCAAGATGACGGACTCGCAGCTGATTGTAATTTGCCTACATCTACAGCATTATCAAAAACTAAGGTACTACAGAAAAGGAAACGGCAATGACTGCGAAGTGGTTACAAGTTAAGCAAATAACAGCGACATAAAAGGGACAGAAACCACTGAACTTTCACAAAGGACGGCACGGGTCAACTACAGTTCCACAGTCTTTGCCATTATTACGTATAGGTGTGCGTTATGCAAAGCAATGGCCACCGACTCACTGGTCAGACTCCGTCAACACTATTTAACAGTAACAGAACAGGTGTGGCTGAAGTGGTGCACACAGGAAAAGCTGTATGCCTCAATTACGACGATCAGATATATAATACAGAAAAGAAAGATCGACTGTTGAAAGACGAACGTCAGCGTTGGCGCTGCACAATGCCGGATGGCCGCATTCCGTATACCCGGTTATCACCGCCGGTTCAGTCGCCGCATTCTTCTGACAAGTTTGCTTGAGCGAGTGCGATGCATATATAAACTGATTTATCACGAGAGAATGAATCAGCAAAGACCGTAGATACGGTCTTTGGAATCAGTAACTTTACTTTGAACATATACCAGACCAACTGAATCTTGATTAAAGCTGCTGAGCAACCAGTAACAGCAACACAACCACACAAGCGCACACATGCAGTGGTTAGCCTTCAAAACACACACACACACACACACACACACACACACACACACAAAAACAACAATGAGCTGATCATTATGAGGATGCGTTTCACTGAGTAGCTGGGGTGCGTCAGAGTCAAGCTGGACATGTGTAACTGACTGGGATGCGGCTCTGTCACAGTCGCTCGGATGACTCGGACACCATCAGTTTGTCATCTGGCTATCCTACGACCAAGATTGTTTTGGAATGCGCCTGTCTGTTGTCTAATGTTATACATGTACTGACATCATCAGCATTCTTACATGACGCCAGGCTGACCAATGCGGCATTCCACCGCCAGTGACAGAACATAACGTAGTCAGTCCGGCAGAGGGGAATTCCTTTTCAATAACATTTTATCCGATCGACTTAAACGATCCTTGACTAGACACGCGAAGCTCCAAGGCAATCAATTGACCTACTGTTGCCCCCCCCCCCCCCAAAAAAAAAAAAAAAAAAAAGCAAGCAAGGCGTTGATTGATTGAATCGCTTCCTTGTACACTGACTGAGACGCCTACGCCGTGTTGGTAAATGCAACGAAAACCACAACTACAGGATTATTATTAGATTTGCACGTAAAGCGAACGGACTGAAACTTGCATCGAGTCAGTCTGACAATCGCACTGCTAATACTTTTTCAGTCCCATAATCCCGGCTCTAAATATCTTGTCAGAAATTTCTAGACTGGATCACGTAATTCATACAACACAGCGGGATCAGTTACCGGCCGCGGCACCCGACGTCCAGCGCCGTGTAATCAGTTTCGCCTAGACTGACTCTGACGTAAACCGGAGACTTTTGCCATGCCGGGACTGAAACAATCACAGCTACGGCCTACGAAACCGGCTGGAACCCGTATGAACACAATGCAGAACTGACACGGGAAGGGGGAGATTGAGGGGAGGGGAGGGGGGGGGGGGTTATGGACCACATTGCCACTGTTGACTGAAGCACAGTTTGTACTGCTCAATACAGACTGATACGGCAGACCTCTAGGGATTTCTCATGTGGCCAGTTTCGAACACTCTGAGTGGAGGTATAACCATTCAGAGTCCGTGTCCGATCCATTCAGTTTGCGCCACTCCTTCTCCACTTCCAGTCCGTTTTTGCGTTCATGCTACAGCAGTTGTCAGTCTCAGTTTAGTTGCGACCACAACTGCGGACGGAGGGGGGGGGGGGGGGGGGGGGGGGGAAACAGACTGGAGCGGGTAGCCCGACTAAGTGACCGAGCAGTCTGTGGCACAACACCGGCGGCGGGTGCCTCCCGTCCCCCCAAACATACTGCTGGCACCGGCCCCACTAAAAATTAACAAGATAATCCGCGGGATTACCACACCACCCGTTTACGCCACCCCGATACCCAATAACAAGCGGCTGCCTGGTGCTAGACTGAAATGCCTATTTAGGCTGCTGCCGGTCTGGCGTGCACAGATAGTCAAGTTTCGTGTGTTGGATCGATGTACACTGCCGGCAGATTACAATAAACTAGACACTGAGCCTAGCTTCCATAACTAGTGAGCTTGTAAGTTGAAGCTCTTATACTGGCCGGTAACGGGGAAATGTCTCAGACTGATGACTCGATTAGTCCGATGAAGGCCGCGCCTTAACTGAATTGAAATTTCTTTTGACTGAGCAGCCATTCAGAGTACCAGTGAACCCACCAGTTTCGATGCGACTATAAAGTGGCCGCCTATGTCAGTGTTGGCCCGTCATGGTGAACTCCGCGCTGACGCGCTGCTGTATTCTGGAACTGATACAATGATGTAGAAATGAACCAGTCTGTATGGGCTGAGTTGGCTCGAATGAACGGAGCTGATTGATACTAGACAGTTCACTGGACATGGATGTATGCCTTTGTGCCTCGTCCGGTTTACTTTGGCTTTCTAAGTCAGCTGATTTTCAAATTAGCTTAGTTAAAACCGACCACACATTTCGACAGAAAATCTTGACGGTACACTTCCTTCGAAACAAGAAACCTGTGGTTTTGTTTTCGGCTACTGTAAAATCCCCATGACGAACCAGCGGACAGAACCAACTTTTGGGTACTACCACAATGCTGTAGATAACGATAGTAGTTAATAGACATCGGCAGGACGAATAATCAGCACTTCTGACACAAAACGGCTGACCACAGGAAATCAGTAAGCATAAATACTCATGCAGTGTAGTTAACACGCGAAATGTGAAATAATGAAATGATCAATATTGTGACCGAGTCGACAAGGCGCTTCTGTGAGTCACATTGCGATAACCCAGACAGTTTGGCCGGCGTATTTAGAAGTGATCGACGGATATCCGACGGAGCACAGTTGCGCATGTGCAGACGATAAATAGTTCTCGATGTTACATATAATATTTCAAAACTTTCTCGACTTAAACGGAGCCAAAGATTATCAACGTCATGGAAAAAATGTTTAGAGTTGATAAGAGTGTAGTTCTTTGTCTATTTTTTTGAAGGAAGATAACTGTGGTAATCTCGTTCATACGGAACTATTTTCAAACTGCCTTGCTGGAGAGGTCCGCCATACTGTGTTCAGTGGTAGCACTTCGTGAGTCTCGCAACGCCTTCAAAAGTGCAGGCTGACTTTGAATGGAAACATGGATGATACTTGGGATGGACACGGTTGATGAGTATAGAACAATGTATCTTGGCTGTGCTATAAAGCAGAAGATTCCTTTACAGCCGTAAAAGCCGGTTTTTTTGTTGTTTGTACCATCTGTGTTCGTGGGGGTGAGTCGTCCGTCTTACTCAAGTCATCATGTTAATTACGTTTTCATCGTCCCCAGTTTCGAGAGGTGTGAGCTGAATGATGGATGTACACTACGAGTATAATTCAGACCCATTTCGTTTATTTTCATGGGATATTATTCTTCTGGGAACACGTGTTAGGGTTTTCTTTCAAAGCGTGACGTCGACCGAGACATGTCTTTCAACTCGTCTCAAGTTGTGTGCCCGCCTTCAGGAACAATTTATCGCACATCAAGTCGGGAAAAACGCAGCTTCGTTGTGTAGGTAACTCGGTGACAAGATACAATGAGTGTCTGCATGTATCATTTAGCAGAACAGAACACGAGTGAAGTGTGCCTTGCTTAAAACACTCAAATTCAACGTATTTCGTGCATGTAGGCTCTGGCTGTCGAGCGTTGAAAAACCAGCGTGATGGTAAGAGGGATCTGCTTCAAGTTTGAACTGATTCTTTGCAGTAATTCATGCTGGAATTTCTTTTAGTTTGCTGGCAGCATCACATTCAAAATGAGCAACGCTCATGTGGAGAAAGCTGTTAATGGAGACGTCTCCGATGGCATTGGAGAACATGCGAAACCGAAAAGGACACGGATGAGACGAGCTTCTGGAGAGATGGGACAGAGATTTAGCATCAAGAAGATTGAACATCATGGCCATAGAGGAGACAGGCCAGTTGGTGAAAGAGATTCTGCAGGAAGGTTGACACATTATCGTCAGAAAGGCCTTGTAGGTGTATCAAAAGAACGACGGGCCTCCGAGGATGGCAGTGGTAGTCTCAGTGGTACCTCTAGTGCCAGATCCCTTCAGGATAGTGGTGGTGAAGGTTCATCACTACCTGGTAGACGCACATCACGGTTCCATGTTACAAAATTGCCTGTTTCTACCCTTGAGAAAAGCACAGGCTCAGCTGTGGGTCAAAAGGAACACAATGTACAAGAAGACAGCAAAGCAAGGACTAGAGACTTGCCTCAGAATGAGACAAGTGGTGCAGTCAGTATTACTGAGAAGGGTGCAAAGCCTGATGATCATATAGGAGTTAGTGCGGACAAGGATGCAAAGAGTAAGACTGAAAAGGAGTTGCTGAAGAAGCCCTTTGTCATCGGCAGATTGGCCCAGCAAGATAAAAGTGAAACAATGACCAGTGTACTGTCAGAGGACATGAAGCTGGAGCTCCAAGGAGAAATCAAAGATATACAACAGTCACAGAAGCAGTTTGCCAGTAATGTTACAGAAGAACAGAAGGCTGTTGCCTCCTCTCCGGACAATCGATTTCTTAAGTTTGATGTGGAAATTGGGAGGGGTTCCTTCAAGACCGTGTTCAAGGGGCTTGACACAGAGACTGGAGTAGCTGTGGCCTGGTGTGAACTTCAGGTGAGTTACAAGTACACTAGAGCCTAGATGGCTAAATTTAGATTTAATGTTGCAGTCTGGTACAGGAAACCCCCCTCTGTATCTGTACAGACAAAACATACAGTACAGCCACTTTTGGTTTCAGTGCACTGTGCCTCAGGTCTGTGAATCATGTTGACAGTTGAATTATTAACTAACTTCAGAAAATAAAACTTAACTATCACGAATGCACTGGTTGTGCTGTAGCTTTTCAACTGTTAGGCTTCTAAGTTCTAGTGGATCATGTGGTATGCATTTTTGGGGATAACAGAGGTTTTACCCGTCTCCGGTGCACAAATAGATAGAATTCACTAAGCGTGTCTGAGAGTAATGTAGACAAGCTATTATAACTGTAAAACAAAGTCTCCTCAGTAAGCATGCTGTTGGTCAGGGAATTCTCTCTGGACCATTTGTTTGTCTGCAGCACAGCTGTCCTTTCAGTTTCAAGTACACTGCTAGACACATACTCATGCTTATAATTTCAATACAAGTATACATACATGTATGTGTATAGCCTTGTGGTTGTAGGTGGTACATTGACAGGTCGAGTGGCACTGGTTTGTTGGCCATAGTCAGGCCTTGGTCTGTAGAACATGCATTGACAAACTTCCAATCACACAATAATTAGTTGCATTCATGATTCATTAAATGAGAGAGTGAGTGAAGTCTACAGATGATGGTAAATTTTGGTTGGTGATGTCAGTCCCAAGCTTAGTTCACTGCAACTAGTGTACATGGTTAGAATTTTTGAGTGCTCACTGTCTGAAGGCATAATAAATATAGATAGATCTGTTAGTCACTTAGTGTGTCTTGGCTTCATAAAGCTAACAGAATGCCTCATGTTACACCTACAGTGGTCAGGCCCTGTGTGGGCCCTACACTCCCGTAGTACTGTAAAAGTGAAACTCGTGTAACTTTTTATATGCACAGATGCGTATCATAGGAAATATGCAGTTCAGCATTTCGATGTCACTGGCTTGCTATTACTCGTTACTGTCATTAACTAACGTTTACTATTTTGTTCTAGTTTTGTCTGTTAGTGCAGGATGGGAAGAACTTCTACTGTTCAGGGTATTTTGACTGACCCTGCATTGATGATTATTAAAAAAATGAATAGTTTGCTGAAAAGCCAGAGCACAAGTGGACACTGAAAGTACAATTTGTAATTTCTAGGACATGGCCATGGATTTTGTGGGAAACAGGATGAGAGAGAGCTAGAGATAGTCCAATTGTGTTGGAAGCACCAACACATTCTGTTGAAATGCCATTCTTTAAGATTTGTACTTTTTGAAAATGTATAAATCCTCATTGATGGCCCATGAAGGAACATGTATATTATATGCAAAATTGTGATAATTATACTATAATTATCACAATTTTGCATTGTTATTATTTAGTACCGTCAGCAAAATTGGAATGAAGTGCCTCTGAAGTTCACTATTCTGTGGAACCTGCTGAAGGGGGATGGGTTGACAAACACTCAACGGTCATTGCTTCCTTCTGCCCTGTGACATTTGTTTCTGTATGCATAGATCTGATTTAATAGCCGGTGGCGCAGGACGTGCACTGGTGCACTTTCCGGAGCTTTATTGCTTTGCGTTCTCAGTCGATTCGCCTGTTTCGAAGATGGTACGTGCATGTCTGCATAGAAAGCTCGGCAGCTGGAAGGGATGGCACTGTGCCAGCACATGTCCGACCAGCGACACGAGGTACACGAGTCCGGTTGCTGGTTGTCTCCTCCACCAGAGAACTTAAAACTTTAGACAGGTCGCCAAGGGTTCTAGTGCTGGGTTGGGTAGATTCCGAGGAGATTCTTCACATTCTTTCCTTCTGCGCGTATCTGTGTGTGAGTAGTTACACAGGGTTTGTTGGCACTTTGTTGTGCACAGCCAATATAATGGGAGCGACTCGTCGACTTGCACAACATTGACACTCAGTACAGAGAATGTGTTTAAATAAGTTTCGTTACACGTCAGTGTACTGCACCCATCGTCGACTCCATGACCTGCCTGGGACATTTTCAGAAAAAAATTCCCTGACTGAAGGATAGTCGTGATTCACGTTGCTGTGCTCGTGCTGAACTCCTTTCTCGTGTCTGTGTATTTTATAATTATAACCATAGTTATTCTAACATGTATTATATTAATTAGGTAGGTCTACATCAGTCCTTGGCGGGTTCACACTTTCAGAAGTTCAGTAGCATCTGCCATCATTCATGAGCAAACATAATTGAGTAAAATTTTAATCATGGTGTTGAGTCACAAGATAAAAGTACTGTGGCTTTCATGCTGGCATTGTGAGATCTAGATATGTTCCTCTGAAGCAGAAAGAATAAGTTTGTGGTTATAGTATTGTGGCTTGATGGAAGTGTTTAGACTTTGCTAAGTTTGATAGGTATACCGGTAGTACAGAATGCAAGTAGTGTGCATGCATTTGCAAACTTTACCTGTAATTTACTTGTGACTTACATTTCACTGTTCTAAAATTGTAAAACTAAAAGAACAATCCCTGACTTTTGTACACTGTGGATAGAAACAGATTAACTACTTTAGGTCTGCAGCACTAGATAGTGATTTAAAAGTAGGTTGACATCCTTTTTCCTCTTTTTCCAGCACACAGACAAGTGTTGTCCATCTCTCTAGAGCTCTCTTAAAAATGACTTCTCTCCCTCTCTCTTTCAATGACCAGCTTCTCTTTCAGTTTCTGTCTCTCAGAAGTGCATACATGTACAACGTCTTTCATTCTCTAGTTTGAGCTTTGTGGCTCACTGCCTTTCTAGGGGAATGAAACTGGTTTATCTTTCTAAATGCAGGATAGACCTGTATTCTGTTCTGCTGTGAGTACCCCACTGCTCATGCTTGCAGCATACATAATGCCTTAATGGGCTTGCGGTGCTTTCCTGATTTCAAAGTTCTATACTTTACTGTGTTGTTTGATCCCATGGTTACTGTTTGCTTGATGATCATAGTATTACTAGTACTAAATTTTTACCACTGCATCACATGTGTTTTAGCATACAGGAATACTAAAATTCAGAGTGCTTTTTCTTCAAAAGGGCATGGCACTTTAATCCTCATGCAAGTGTCACTGGCACTCTACAGTGATACAGTTTTATCACCCTTGCTTCTTGTTTCAATTTGTAGACTTTCCAGATTTGTGAAATTAAGTCTAAACTAGGCACACAAAAAAAAGTTTCTGGTCACCCGGCTACAATTTTTTTTTTTTTAAAGGTAGGTAGGAATGCTTTTCATTTTTTAAATTTTTTTTACCATCACTACTTTTTAGTAAGATTGTGTTTTGTGTGTGTGTGTGTGTTTTTAAAAGAATGCAAATCATGTGTGATCATTTATCCTGCATTTGATTTTGAGATAAGTGAAGCAGATAAAGCACCACAAAATCAACAATTTCAAGGGCTCTGAATGGTCACTTTAAAACTTAAATACATGTACCACTAGGCACAGACACCATCTTGGTTTAGGTTTTAAAAGATGAGTGATTTCCCTTGTTCGGTTTGTTCAGTGGTGTTTGCTACGGTGGGGGGTGGGGGGGGGGGTGTTGGTGGGAAAACTTAGCGTCAGTCGGGTGACCGGAAACAGGCATGTTTTTTAAAATAAATTTTGGTCATAGACTCATACTTGGATGGTCCAGAATTATGTTCATGTGTGGTTACACAACCTTGGTTTGACATCAGCCAAGTCTAACTCTCAGTACCCTTTGTCTTTGAAATATGTCTGTCTTCTTCAAAGCCTAACAAAATTTATCTCTAGAAGTTTTGAAGTTTACGGTAGACTCGGTGTAGTGCTCATGTGGCAAAGTTTACGTGAAGTTCACTTGGTGTACTTTTCTGTGTGCATGAGGTATATTCTTTTGGTAGCTAAGCAGAGCTTGTAGAGGTCTTGTTTTGTTGAGTTTATAATTATGTGTGTTTACAGCACTTACTTAGTTACACTTACAGCGGTTCTTTCACGTCAAAAGTTTGGGTGTCACTGTTGCTGTACACGTTTCCTTCATTTTAATCACTTGTGTGCCAGCGGGAAGTAATAGAGTATTATAGTAATATATTTATACATAATACAGTATACAGTGGGAGTATATAGATTGGGAATTCCAAATCATGCACAGTTTTAATTATTTTTAATCTAAATGAGTAAATCAGTATGGAAACTTTTTACAGGCATGAGATCTTTCATCCAGTTGGCAGAATTCAGACTTTTTGAAGGTTGATGTGGTGGGTGTAGATGGGCATTATTTTACTTATTAGTATGCATACATGTAGATCATGTAGAATTGTGTACATAGCCATTTTTTTTATAAAGTCAGGATCTCATGCTTGATTTAAGTTAGTGAAGTCCTTACATCATTTCTTGGATTATCAAGACAAGCGTCTTGACTGTGTGTGTGATACGTATCGATAGTGAGATTACAAAACTTGTGCACACCTTCACCTTGTGAACAAGTTTGAAATCATTTTAATAGGTATACATACGTGTACGTGTACACAAATTACAATACATGTGCAGAGCTAGGTTTCCTACCTGTGGTATGGGGAACTTCATCAGTTTGTGTGGGGCGGGTTTACAGGTGTTGGCAGGTGCGCTTTTCTCGTGTTCTCAGTTTTCCTCACCTTTTTCACAGTGTTCTGTCTTCTCCTCGTATACCATAGATTGATTACTTATAATTCTGGTGATATTAGTATTCCTGAGTTGTGTCTAATGTAAGATGGCTTGGTTTGTTGTGGTCATCAGTCATACTCCTACTCAGACATCATTATAATGAGTTGTGTGCAATGCCTTGCGGTGTACTATAGTCACAATCATGTTTGTGTTCATATGCAAAGCGTTTAAAAAAATTAAAATAATTTTCGTCAGCCGTGACAGTTTATATAAATTGTAATTTGGTGTACTGTAACTACAGCCAAAGCACATGCCATTACGTTGGTGACAGATTCAGTTTAGTTTTGCTTACCCTCCATAGATATGGCTGTTTTGCACTTCATGCAAATCTCAGCCATTCACACCTGTTTACTTTTTAGGGGTGTTTTGGTATGAGCGGTTGATTACTCTTTATCCCCCCCAATGATGAATCTCCTTTCACCCAAACAAAAATCAAGCACCTTACCACGATGTATAAAATAAATAAAAGGTGGTTGTTATAGTGACAGATTGTGTTCCAAAATAAAATGAAGAAAGTTAATGCATGTTCCGTGAAGGAGAACTCAGTTGAATCCATACAGAGCATGTTCCTCTGCATGAGTGCTGTGTCACTTTCAGTATCACTGTCAGGCTTCATACACATCGGAGGTGCATGCACCCAGTTTGTGGTTGGTTCTTCAAGATTAAAGTAGTTTATTTTGCTGAAGATTATAATGATTGTATTGGTATGGATAACATTGACAACGTTTCCTGAAGAAGGGGAGGAAAAAAGGAAAGTGTTAAATTAAAAAGAAAATTGTTTGGTATGTTAAGTTTCATGAAGGTCATTTGATGGATGTTACTTTTCTAGACTTGATGAACCTTAGGGTTGTAGTTTGTAGTATTGTACTGTACTGCAGTTTACAGGTTCCACAACAGTGACATAAGTGAAACCAACACTCGCAATGTTCAGCCTTAACCTGTATTTAGCAGCGTTCTTCCTGTTGGGCAGATCAAACTTTACAACCAGTTTAGTCTTAATTTTAACACTTCCTTTTCTTTTAGGAGTTTAATGGGTCTAGTCTGACTGAGGGTAAATATGTTTTTTTTTAGGTGTTTTTTTTTTTAGTTTCCTCCTTGTAATTTTATAATTGTAATGTTGGATAGTCAGTCAGGATAAAGCCACCTCCATCCCTTCGAAGTGCATTACTGCCAGTAATGATTTCTTACTTTGTTACTATAGCTGGAGTCAGGCTAAATCCCTAATATGCATGATTTATAGGGTTTTTTTTGTCGTGACATTTGATTTTCCAATTTCAGGACAAGAAGTGGAATAAAAGCGAACGTCAGAGATTTAAAGAAGAAGCAGAGATGTTGAAAGAACTACAGCATCCCAACATTGTTCGCTTTTATGACTACTGGGAAGAGCACAATCATCGCAACAAGAAAGTCATCATTCTGGTCACTGAACTCATGACATCAGGAACCCTGAAAACGTATGTAGTGTTACTTTTTTTTATAATTTATTCATTTACCTTAGAAGTTTTGAATGTTTGTTCTCTCGTAACGCATGTTTTTCTCTAGTTTCAGATGGTTTTCTTAAAATAACTATATATTCACATTGAACCTCTAATGCTGTTTGCTAAATTGCTAAAAGAGGTGATCTCCATTTGGGTATGGAAGCTTTTTTGAATTTTGCTACATCTAGTATTTTGAGAAATATGGCATTCTTTGGAATGTGCAATGCTTTTCTTGTACAATTACTGTAGTGTGAATTTTTTAAATAAATAAACCAGCTTATTCAGCTGCTTCGC
The DNA here is from genome assembly GCA_018292915.2 of Batillaria attramentaria. Classification (NCBI taxonomy): domain Eukaryota; kingdom Metazoa; phylum Mollusca; class Gastropoda; family Batillariidae; genus Batillaria; species Batillaria attramentaria. The sequence goes on along the minus strand of JACVVK020000212.1, from coordinate 568,854 downwards.
TTTATGCTAGCTTTTGGGCAGTATATTTCCATGACACAGTTTCGTGTGGGTCTTTTTTTTTTAAAGCTAGGAGTAGCACTGAAATGAAAAGTTTTCCACAATGTTTTTGTATGCCCGACAAGTTTATAGAGGCTTTACTTTGCATCCATAAATGGTAAGGGGGATTCTTAAATTTCCTATCACCATTCCCTTGTTTTGTGTTTCAGTTACCTTAGAAGATTCAAGAAGATCAACCCCAAGATGTTAAAAAACTGGTGCCGGCAAATCCTCAAGGGACTGTACTTTCTTCACACACGCACACCCCCAGTCATCCACCGAGATCTCAAGTGTGACAACATTTTCATCACTGGCACAACGGGCTCTGTGAAAATCGGAGACCTGGGCCTGGCCACCCTCAAGAACAAATCCTTTGCCAAGAGTGTTATAGGTAGGGTGTATTCCTTTATATGTTTATAAACACGTGTATGTATGCATGTATAGGTCTGTCAGTTGGAGAGTGTTTGTGAACATGTGGCTGTTTAATCAACTCTCTCTTTTTCCTGTTTTAGCTTCATTCGGTAAGTTATGTAAGTTAAGTGTTATTTGGTTGAGAAATAGTTAGTTAGTCATACTAGTACAGTTTACACCTGACAGTACAGAAAGTTTTAAGAATGCATTATTGTGACCCTTTGTTTGACTTTGAGCTGTGTATTTTACTCCTGTATACATTGGCAATTAGTGTGAGTAACTCATGTCTTTCCTGTTGATGGCCTTCGACAACAGCTAATAGGGGCACTTCCAGACTTCATTATTGGCTGCCCCTGATTCCAGATGAATTAGGGGTTTGTTTGATTGCAGGCTGTGGTTTTACTTGTCTAATTACTTGCTATCTGTCTTCTGTTTCTTTTTTCTTTTTTGTTAACTAACATACAGGGGGAATTTTGACAGATTGGTCTACTTGAGGGAGGTAAGATGTTTATCAGAAGTGCTGTATCTAATAAAGAATTCTTGTTGCAGCTGCATTGTCTGGAGAGCATACTTACTATTACTAATGGCTTCTTCCCCCCCGGCCTTCCCTTCTCTTTTAGAGCACAGCACCGCCCTGGAGGGAATACAAAGCGTCCTTTGTGTTCTGTAGGTACGCCGGAGTTCATGGCTCCAGAGATGTATGAAGAACACTACGACGAAGCTGTTGACGTCTACGCATTCGGAATGTGCATGCTCGAGATGGCTTCTTCGGAATACCCCTATAAAGAATGCACCAATGCTGCGCAGATATACAAGAGAGTGACAACGGTAAAACCATTGCCTTTTCCGTGTAACTGTTTGGTTTTCAGCCTTAATTCTTGTGCTAATTTGTTTATGCTTTGTTTATTGTCGGTCCACACAGGCACCTTTCGCACTTTGGAGACAGTAAGCCCATTTCAGCGTTTCAGTATTGTGCTGTGAGGATTTTGTAGCTCAGACTACTCTGGTTGTACACTGACACGGTTTATTTTTCTTGTATCTTAACTACAGAAGTCTTTCTTTTTGTAAAAAAATTAATGCCAGTCTTCAGGGGAAGAAAAAGAGCAGACGAGACATCCATAGTTACTGCATGTTAATATTATGTGATAATACTCTGATAGGTGTCACTGTGATTATGAAATCTTTTGTGATCGAAAAGAAAAGAAAGGAGTTTGAGTCTAATGGTTTTCTTGGGTTTTTTTTTGAAGGGTGTGCGTCCAGAAGCTTTGGATAAAGTGGAAAACACTGAAATTAAGGATGTCATTCAAGGATGCATTCGAACAAAGAGGGAGGAAAGGTAAGCTTCCAAACATCCTTTAAATTGTATGCATGTTTACTCACACCAAAGGAGACCTGCCATGTTTAGGAGTGTCATCTCTGCGTTAACGTGAATTTCACAATAAGCACGGTCTTTAAGTTTCACATGAACAAAATGTAGTGTTGAACGTGTTCTTGTTTGTTTTAAACATTTATTGTATGGCACAGTGCATACATAAATCATTGTGTATTACAAGCAGGAGCTTATGCTATAGTCATGTTTTCACGATGTTTACTTGAAATTGTTCTATATATACTGGTCTATAACTAAACATACTGTTTAGTATAACGTTTTTTTTCTGTTCTCTGATGTCTTATGATGAGTGTGTTCTGTATTTTCTTGTTTTCCTTGTAGAATCACATTGGTGTATGTAAGTGTGTGTCACATAGATCTTCTAATGCTGATTAGCTTTTGCTTTGCTACGTAGGTACACAGTGAAGGACCTGCTACAGCACGACTTCTTCCTGGAGGACACTGGCCTGAAAGTAGAGCTGGTAAATCGGGAGGATGAGGTTGGAGACCACGATGTGATTCAGCTGCAGCTGCGTGTGGTGGATGCCAAGAAGCGTAAGGACAAACATAAGGAGAATGAAGCCATCCAGTTTGACTTTGACCTTCGCTCTGACCAGCCCGAGGAAATTGCCCAGGAACTGGTGAGCTGCCGTAGTGTCTAGTTAGACTTGGTGCCAGAAAGGAGTTACATAGCTGCCAACCATCTGTATGTTCTCGTACTTTGTACGATTTCTGGAATCAAATAGGATAATACGATAATCGCCGCTTAAATAGGATTTACAGAATTTCAGACAAAAGCAGAACAAGAACAAAATTCCATTCCTGTCGAGTTCCGCGCCTGATCCGCATTTGATCCAATTTACCGGTTACAGATGTGTGGTTTACGCATGCACAATAGCAGAACTTTTGCAGGTGTCAGACATGTAATGTTGGGCAAAAGTTTGCCTTCAACAAACGAAAAGGGAAAGTTTTTTTTTTTTTTTTTAAATTTAACAGTTTATTGAATAGTATACTACAGAGCTTTTCAGCTTTGTTGATATTGAAAGCAAGGGGACTTGAGGGTGCTTCACATTTTGGTGCACATGCTGGTGTAACATGATATTGCTCATGCTGAGAAATAAGGACGGGGTTAGTCTTTCGCCGTAAACCACTCAAACTAATCATGTAAGCTCTATCTATTGTGTCCTAAGTGACTGATTCTGATGCACGGATTAAGCACATTCTGTGAAAAGTTTTCCATTCGATGCTGTATGCCTGTCATAATGTGGGGGAGCTGGAGTGGCCAAATGATTTGGCACTGACACCTGTTGACAGTAATTACTACAGCAGCAGTTGCCTTGTGTGATCATCGCAGGTCATCCTGGTGACATCGTCAGGGTGTGAGAAAATTTTCAATATCTGTCCTCAGGTAAAGTCAGGGTTTCTGCATGATGATGACATCCGAGTAGCAAGCCGTCAGATTCGGGACCGAGTGATGCAGGTATTGCGAGACAGGGAACGCAAGGCTGGGGACCTTGGCAGTCAGCAGAGTTTGTTCAGCACAGACTCCGTCCTACCACAGCAGCCTACACAAGGCCAGTCACAGGTCTGTGTCAAAACTAATTACAGTAGAATGTTTGGAGAAACACACTGCATTTTTGTGTGTGTGCTATTTAGTCAAAGGTACGTCTTGTGCATTAGTGTAGACCCTTACAGGCTGGATGGTTTAGCAGCATTTTAATTTTTACAGTTGTGTATATGTATATCCTGTGTGTTCTTGGCAGCAAGTCAGTATGTCAAAGAGGATATGTGCCTGTGGAGTGACAAGGGGCAAGGGGTTTGCTCATGCAGTGAGTGGTGCAAGTGATGACTGCAAGTGTGGCAGGCAGGACTCTGTCATCCTTTTGTTCATTGCACATTGATCAGTGTGGGTGGACTTAAGGACTAAGTGTGATGGACTGTACGGTTCCTTGGCCTGAATTTTCCCTTGGATGCTGATGTCTGGCTATTTTCTTTTAATCTGCTTGAAGTGATGTGTTAATTTTTGTCCTTGACATTACAGCAAGTTCGAAGTCTGACATAGGATGTGACTTTACATGCTTTGTCCTGCATAGCTCCTCTCGTACACATGATCGAGATATCTGCGTTTGTATTTTGAGAAAACCAGGTCAGATCAGTATTATCACAATTTTGTGGATTCAGATCTCAGGGCAGTCTGTAGCAGAGAGTCGTCACGGGGTAACTGGAGGAACCCAGCAGCAACCACCACAGCCTGGAACCAGTCAGGCGCCCACTACGCAGCAGTCCAGTCCTCCGGGCCAGACTCAGCAACCAGTGGCACAGCCAGCTCAAAGCCAACATCCTGCTGCAGGCACAAAAGCAGACAAAAGGTCATCAGCTGAGAGCACTGAAGGTATCTGTTTGTTGCTTACTTTGAGTTTATTTAGGTTACATTGCTGTTTTATTCTTAGAGGAATTTCTCAGGTAACCGTGAAAGCACACACTCCTACATAATATGATGTTTTTATTTGTTTTGTTTTTTAAGCATGCATCTTTGATCTTTGATTTTGTTACTTTTAAAGAATGTTTAGTATAATAGGACATATTTATGTCCCGGCTGACTGAAAAGGTATGACAATGAGACATTTGTCCTCAATCATGACTACAGTAGCGCAGAAATAATAGGACGTTTGCCCACCTTGCTGCGAAAGTAACCTGACGTATCAGAATTGATTTGGTCTGTGACTGATGTCCGATGCAGATACGAATTAAGCGCTGAATGTCGTTTTCCTTTGAATTTTTTCCTTTCTTTCCTGACAACATGGTGAGTGCTTTGATGGTTTGGCAATATTCACCATTGTTGGTTATTGTGTTTGCAGGTGGAAAGGACACAGTTGACTCCCCTCCAGTCAGTTCAGTGCCACACCCTGGGGATGGGATTCAGAAGGTGAATATTCTAACAAGATGTGTACCTTCCTTTACCTGAAACAATGTGGGGAACCTGACAGGAGGCCAAAGAAGGTCAAGTGTAGAAGCTGGCGAGTTTGTGAGGGGCTAGGGGTATAAAGGGTGAGGTAGCCAGTATTTGAACTCGTGTTTAAGGGTTCTCAGAAGCTGTATACCAAAAGTGTGACCCAACAATTTTTGTAAACTTGTGTGTTTGCGTTTTCAGATTCCTGTGAGTGCTACACAACCGCAGGCTGGTCCTCAAGAGATGCCTGTAAGTTTCTTGGTGTTTTTCCCTTTTTACAGATTTTCACACAACTGTGGCCTTTATTATGTTATGTGTTTTTGACATTACTTGATCAACAGTTCCTTTACAGTTGTGCATGGTACTGGTTTAGCGCTAGCCAGTTGTGATGTGATTGGATTTCTTGAATGTAGCTGGAGTTCTCTTTCTCCACCTAGAACTGTTCTTTTGAACTTTTGTTGTACATTGTTTAACAAGGAAGGTATGATGATGCATCTCATTACACTGTCAGTTTCTGCTTCCTTTCTGTACTGTCCCATGTTATCAACCCATGCTACCCTTCCCATTCTTACTCTTCCTTTTAAAGCCACAGTATCATTCTATTACAGTAGGGTTGGGCTCAATGTGATTTTTGTCATTTACAAGTTCTTTTACATGTTGTAATGCACATAGTGTTGTCCAAGGCTGTATTTCAGGCTTGAGTGACAACTAACTGCCTAAACATTTGGTTGCACAATTTCCACTGATGCACATAGAAGACTAATAAATTGATTTTCTTTATATTAACCAGAATATGTTTGTGTGTTGATTTCTGCATACATTTTCTTATTCTTGATTTTTAGACTTTAAGTTACAATGTGTGGAAATGCATTGAGCCTATTATCATTTGGTTGGTGTTTTATAGAGAAATTAAAAGCCATCCGGAATCTGTTATATTACTTTTGTTTGGTTGAAGGCTTTATGCCTAGATGAAAATCTTTGGTTTTTGCATGCCAGTTTGTCAGTTATGAAGTGAATGGTTTCAGCAGGCGTTGAATAGCCGTAGGACCTCACAAGAGAACACAGCAGCTCAGAAACCAGCCGTTCTTATTCGCCGACATTCTCTTCCCCACACCCCTGTTAAGAACAGGTTGCTTGCCAAGGTCTGTTTTGGTACACAGGTTGTTCACCTCAGTTTGGTGATGAAACTACTAAACCTGTTTGTTTCAATAAGTAGTTTTTTTTTGTGTTTTTTTTTGAGTTGTGTGTTTTTTTCCAGTTCAGTTTTGCCTTTTTCTTTGGTTGCTGCTTTAGAAGTGATCAAGTGTGACAAAAATAGTTTAGAAAAGATTAACCAATGCTTGTTAAGTGTTTCCAATATTAACCCTTTCACTTTTCGGTTTCCAGTTTTTCACATGACTATATGTATAGAGTTGCTCTTAGTTGCAATATTAGCACAGGTATCGGTGAACTGTAACAAAACAAAAACAACAACAAAAAACAACAAGCAAAATCAGCTAATTGGTACCTGTTGGTGGCAGTCGTACATACAGAAGTCACTCTTTCCTTGTCTCAGCAGCGTTTTCCTGCTTTATTATACAAATCTGTTGCAATGGAATTACATGTCAAGCCCCCATGTGCCAACATTGATGCAACCAGCTTAGAGTGACTTACTGTTGCTGGCATTTGAACGTCCCACTTCCAGCGAAGGAATCCATGCTTACACATGTTTAGATTTGTCATTCCAATTTCCTGAAATCTGTGCAGCTCAGAATCAGACATTTGTGAATTCCTTCTGGACTTCAACATTTCCACAACTGATATGTTTTGTGCGTAATGCGTCAGTAATGTTCCAGCCCTTCAGTTGTGTGACGTGTGGGTTCTTATCCTATTATATACTACTTGTCTCAGTTATTGAGAAGATTTCCATTTGTAAGTTATGAGAAGTATACTTAGTTTCCCATTTTTTACCAGCTACACTTGATTTTGCAAGGCCAGCTAAGTCTTGAAGTGACTGGATCCATGTTTGCTTGCATAATGTTGAAAACCATAACATATAAACCCGAACAGCACATAGCATGACTTTTTTTTCACTTTCACTTTCAGTGTATGGTTGGTTTATGCTGCTGTCAGTTTTTCATAATGCCTTAGTTTCTTCCCCTCTTTTTCTCTTGCATGCAGTTTTTTTCCCCACTTTCCTAAATCAGTAGATGGACCTGAGTGAGAGTGGATTCCCCCCTGCATCTTCTGATCTGTCAGCTTAAATTATCATAACAAGTTGCTGTTTTTTGTTTTGTTTTTTTCAGTAATGTACATTTAGTTATTGACTGGCAGTGGAGTTTGAATAACATTTGTTCATCTACAGCGTTCACAAGCTTACCCTAGACTTTGCTTTTGTGGTGCTATTTTGATTCATTTATTTTTTTAAATTAAGATATCAGTGTGTTTTTTCTTTCATTACAAAGCACACTGCATGTGGTCTGTCTGGAAACACTCCTTACTGCCAGATTTTGGAAGATGTCATAAAGTTTTGGTGATTTTGTATTATTGGCTGTCATTGTGTGCCTTTACAGCAGCATTTTGCCAAGTGTTAGGTTACACCTGTCCTTCTCAGTGCCACTTTCCTGTTTTAGTGTTGTTTCCAGTGGTATTGCACAGTTTTTCACAATTGATGCATGGCAGGGGCTGCTGCCACATGCTTTTAGGCCTATTATGTATTCTGTTATGACAGGTTGTCCGGACTCTGGTTGTGTGGTGTTCAGTAATATTTCTTTGTAGTCTTTCAGTGTAGGATAGGGGCATATCACAATCTTTGGTACATTGTGTGTGTGTGTGTATGAGTGTAACTCTGAGAGAGAGAGAGAGTGTGTGTGTGTTTGTGTCTGCATGTGTGTGTGTGTGTGTGTGTGTGTGTCTGCATGTGTGTGTGTGTGTGTGTGTGTGTGTGGTGAATGTAAGTGGTGCTATTTAGAAGTGGTGATTTTAGTATTCATGGGAGGTTAGATTGTGCAGATAAGGAATTACATTCAGCTGTGTTGCAGATGCACATGACTTGTTCATTCTTGGGAGACTGTAGTTTTGTGCTAGACTTCTGGGATACATAAAACAGGCGTTCAGGGTGTCACATTTTCTGTTTTCCATAGCCGTCAGAATGGTGAAGAGGCAATTTCTATAGATTTTTCTTTACAATATGAATTGTGCTTTTCTCATTTGAGTAAACACTGACTTGTATTTTTTTGCAGGCTACTTCAAACCTAGGCCAGCTGGACATTTTGTCTGCCCAGCAGCAGCAGATGTTGGACGCCCAGGGTCAGGTGGCAGGGACGTCTGCGGGTGCTGCGGGCTTTCCTGCTGGCGCTGTTCAGTCCCACACATCCATTCTTGCCCCCAGCCATTCAGCCTGTTACCTTACAGACGATGCATCTCTCTCCAATCGTGAAAGGTACTAGCTTGTTAGCATATTGTGTGAAAGGAAAAGTGGATCATGACGGTTGGCTGATCTTCTGTATCTCCTGTAAAAGAATGTGCATTGCGCTTGAATGGCCTTGTTGCCGATTCTCGTTATAGCGCGTGAACATGCGTGAACGTGCGCGATTTTGGACCGAGACCAGGCTTGATAGACTCGGCATGTGGGCTACTCGAGTCACACACGATGTCGCACTACCACTGCGTTGCGATCGGCTGCCAAAATGGCTCGAGAAAATCAGATAAGCTGGAGAAATTCCCAGAGACGGTCTTACCTAATGGTGAGATCGTTCAGTTTGAGCCCTTTTCTTCAAAAGTTTCAAGAAATTTGTGGATAAAAGCGATTCGAAGGCAGAACGCCGACCCGTCTCGGTGGCCTAGCATGTGCAGCCGCCATTTCGTCGGGAACAAGCGGACAAATTCTGTCCCGGTACCTACATTGTTTGAACACAATCGTTATGGAACCAAAAATCAAGAAAGAAAGACTTTCATTTCCAAGCAAAAGTTCAGTTCGCACTGATAAACAGCCAAAGTGCTTGAATAAAAATTAGTGGCAAGCCACAAGTCACAGCGGGTCGACTTGACCTTTACACCGCCTACCTCTCGGTTGAAGCGACTGCCGATCTGCTTCAAGGGCTAGAGTGATAAGCTGCGCTTTTGTGTAGCCACTTAAACGCACGTCCTTGTCTTTCAGATATTTTTTCAGTTCAGGAACTTTCATTGATTTAATTTTATCGCGAACATCTTCGCCGGTCGAAACGCTCACGTTGCTCGCCATCGTATGCGTAGCCCACCTCAGGTGGACTGTTCGCGTCTCCGGCGCTGGAGAGCACCCGACTCTTCGTAACCGGCAACAGCGGTATTAGACAAGTTGAGGTTTGATTTTGAATAAAACGTCTGTTTAAATTACTACATGTACTACAGTATTTTAAAAAAAGAAAAAAAAATTTTTTTTTTTTTTTTGCCAGTGATGAGTACCCTACATATTCTAAATCTTTGGGGTGTCCCTTTTTTTTGGGTCACTGTCACCTCATAGGTTTGGTTTGTAGATAGAAAATGAACAATTGGAATGTTGAAATGTTGATAAATGTTGATAAGAGTAAATGTGCTGTTGCCATTTGTTGCTGCCTACCAGCATATGTGCGCTTGACCCTAGATTGATAAGTCAAGCTGAAGTACATGTACTTAACTAGTTTTGTGTTTGCGTTGCCCGACAGTGAGCCAGAGACAAATGCTAGCATTGACCCTAGATTGATAAGTCAAACTGAATTATGTATCTAGTTTTGTGTTTGCGGTGCCTGACAGTGAGCCAGAGACAAATGCTGGCACTGACAAAAAGAAGAAGGCCAAGGTGAAGCGCAGGAAAACATTGGACAAGCCTCCCAGGGTCACGGTGCTGAGCTTTGAGGAGGCAGACCAAGAAGTGGAGTGTCGGCTTGAGCTGTCTAACCGAAGTACCATCACTTTCAAGTTTGCCCTTGAAAATGACAAACCAGAGGAGATTGCTGAGAATTTGGTGAGAAATCGTGTGTGAAATTTAGTGAACCTTCCTCTCCCCATTCCCTATCCCTTTTTCTCTCTCTCACACACACACACGCGCGCGTAAACCTTTCCATCGGTTTTCAGAATCTTCCTGTGTACAGGGTTGAGTATTTTTAAAGGTGGTATGGACATGCTGGAGGTGTAAAGCAGCGGTATGAATTTCAGTTGTATGCCAGGTTCATTTTTATATAGACTTCAGCATATTTGAGTGGCATATTGATATATTTGAAACAATTATGTTGAATCTGTTGTTCTGTGTATTGATATTTGCCCCCAGTTTTCCTGTTTTCTTGTTTTGTTTGTTAAATAAAAGGTCTTTTTTTCATTGCACAACAGAGAGCGGAAGACCTGCTTCAGGATACGCAAGTGTCTGCTGTGGTAGACCTTTTGCAGGAGATTGTTAACATTGTGACTGAGGAAAGCAATAATGCAGTGGGAAGCTGTGTTAGCTTTGGAAACACACCCTCTACAAGCCCTCGCACTTTGCATAAAACAAAGCTCACAACCGGAGTGGAACATGAAAAGGTACACAAGAAATAGTATGGTAATGCTGACTTTACAGTCAAAGTAAATTTTCTATTTTGAATATTTTTTCCCCCTTTTACACCAGGTTTTTAAAAACAGGACATGTAGCTAGCAGATAAGCTGGCTGACAAGGATGGGTAAGCCTGTGGAAGTTCTGGCTGACAAGGAAAATGTTTTGTGGCAAATGGCTGTTCTCAGTGCTGACACCCTGAGACATGTACAGAACCTGTCAGCTACAGGTTGTTGCCAGCCAAATGTTGAATCATGGGTAAATGCAAAACGTAATTGGTCAAGGAGGGGGTTAATGAAAATGGAACCAGGTATAAAGTCTAGCTTGTCAAGTACAGCAAGTTGTGTATCTGCAATCTGATGCATGCTGTGTTTCCTGACGGTAAGATCATTAGAATGTGTGGCAGTGCAAGAACTCAAATATGGGAACCAGCCAGATCTGTAGGGTGCTACAGTTATGGCTGTACTGGCCACATTTATGAAGATTGGCTATTGGTTCTGATGGGTGTGGGGATGAGAATTACTGAGTTTATTTACTGAATGCTTGCTGTGTTGCAGAGGTTAGATGAACCTGTGGTGGGGGAGACATCTGCAAACACAGAGGAAGACCAGAAGGCAGAAGGGGATGGCCGTGACCCTAGTGGCTCCAAGGTTATTGTCAGCAAGAGCAAACGCTTCGTTGTGAACAGGGTCCATGACCTCCAGTTGTCAGACACTCGCATCGCAGAAGATGATGAAGAGGAGTCAAACATTTCTCCAGATAATCAGCCGCTTCCTGGGGGCACCACCACCAGTGGAGGTGAATCAGAAGAACAGCGGTCTATCAAGAGCACCACTCGCCCTGCAGTACCCATCAACATCAGTGACTTACAGGATAAATTGAGTCGCCTCCACTCTGGTCAGAAGCCTACTGGTGTACAGGTGGTTCAGCAACAGGGGAACATTGTTGAAGGTTCCACCTCGGAACAGAATCAGCAGGGACAGCCTGGGAGTCAGCAGGCATCACAGTCACGCAGCACCAGCTTTCCAAGTGGAACACCAGGGCATGCAGGCCAGCAGGTACCCCAACAACTACAGCAGCAGCAGCAGCCTGTTTATGCCCAGGGGCAACCCCAGCAAGCACCACCATACCCGTTCACACAGCCGCTGCCAGGGCAGCAGTTCCCACAAACGATGTCACTACCGCAGTTAGCCCAGCAAATGCTTGCAAGCCAGCCACTGGCACCATCATCGCAGCAGCCACCGGTTACTGCACCCTACCAGGTGCCCCAGCTGCAGAGCCAGGGTGGAGAAGCTCATCCAGTGATAAGCCAGACTGGCCAAGCGCCAGGTACACAGCCGCAGCCAGGCCATGTAGATGACAGCCCACCTGGAAAAGGTCAAGAAACAGCAGCGCCTGGACACAGTCAGCAGCAACCACACCCCCACCAGCAGCCTCACCACCATACTGCTCAGAACTGGTCACAGTTCTTGATGGCCATGCAGCACATGATGCCACACGTGGCAAACTACAACTACCCGCAGTATTATCCTGGCAGCCAGCTCCAGCAGTACCAGCACATGAATCAGCTGTGGCAGATGTACCTCTGGTATCAGCAGATGATGCAGCAGCATTTGATGCAGACAGGCCAGCACTATGCTCCTCCAACAGGCCAGTCCCGCCCATCAGCTCCCTTCCCATCCCATTTGCCGCAAATGCCTGGGAACCATCAGCTGGCTGCTGGTAGCTCCAGTCAGCCCTCCACATCTCAGGCCCCCACCGATGGACTTGCCTCTCCCATGAGAGTGATTTCCCCACCCCGTTCACCAACAGTTGGGCGTCGTATAGTACGCAATGAAGAGTCAGACAGCAGTGGAGAACTGTCTGCACCAACTGTTCCTGGAGGAATGACATCCAGAGGCAGCAAGTCGGATCTGTCAAACCTTATGACGCTGGAGCAAGCACTGATCAAGACAATCCGTGGATCCCGCAAGGATTTGTCCACTCTGGTGCCTCCTGGGCCTGGTCAGCCTACTTTTGCCATTCCGCATGCAGAGTCCCAAGACAACTGTGACCAGCGGCCATCAGAATCTGGTGGAGCCCATTTTCGAGACACCTCCGAAGGTATTTTCATACGAGGAGGTCCCACAGAAAGCAAGTCTGAGCCTCTTCTGCACCAGGGCCAGCATGTTGTTCGTGCCCGTTTCCCAGTTGAAGGCACGATGAACTTTCCAGCTGATGCTCCGTCGGCCGGAAAGAGTATAGCCAGTGACACGCCCACAGCCAGTGGTACAACTTCCTCAGGGTCATCTGACAGCACCAAGATAAAAGGGCGATTCAAAGTTACAACTGTTCGCGATAGCAGCAGTGAGCTAGAAACCTCAGAAACCCAGGAATCCAGCACTGAACAGTCAGCCGGAGAGAAGGATGCCACCAACTCGGCCTCCTCTAGTATCCCTAACGCTAGTGCTTCGCATTTCCCTGCTACTAATGGGGCTGATGGGTCGCAGCACATGCACAGCATGCCCAGCAAACAGGCTGGTGTAAGTAGCAACAATGTATTCTCTTTTGCCCTTAGAGTTCAAGATCCATATGGTAGGTGTATGTCCCCAAGCATCGACACTCTGTCGACGCTGCGTCGTATGAACAGGGCTGCCTCTTTCGAGGGTATTGGTAATGCCACGAGTAGCTCTAGAACCAAGCAGCGCTCTGCCTCGTTCAGTCTCGAGCATTCGCCTGTCCCAGACAGGCTGCATGTATATGGTGATGGGGCTTATCACACTATTGGCTTGCGTAGACCTACCCGCGCTCATGCCACCACACAGAGCAGTCCTCGGTGGTTTTGTCGATCACCATCCCCAACCCCTGACTTGTCTGACATGGCAACCCAGACCTCCCCAGCTCTCCACAGAGATCGGCCCTCCTTTGCTAGAGCCACTGGTGGTCACAGTCTGGTGAGTACACACCTTTCATACAGGCTGGTGTACCGTTTGCCTGAAAGTATTTACCCCAGACTGCATATATTTTGTTCGCATATGTGCTATTTATCCTGTGGGACTAATATGGTGTGGGTCCTGTCCCTCCATTGGGACAGATCCTGGGCACTGTTAAACAAGCCCTTACTACTCTGTTACAATTTCGTAGGTTTTATATACTCTACCTACATACATGTACCCTGTGACTGGGAGATATGCTTCAAGATTGGATGGTGGCTGTAGAACTGGATGGACTGCTTACTTAGACATAGAAGTCATCCTGATTGTGTTTTTTTCTGATCATGGTTGATCCTTAGGCCTACCAGTTGTAGGTGATAGTAATTAGTATGCTTATATCGTTGATAGTTTTGAGCCACTGCAGTGCAGTGCACTGTAGCGAGTTAATTCCAGAGTTATGTTCAACTGCATTAACGGTTACCTGATTTGCTGGTGTTCATGCAGCTGAAGATTTTTGTATTACATGTACTAGTGTAGCTAATGAGCTGTTGATGTTGTTAAACTTAAATGAAAAGGACAACAAAAACGAATGCTAGTTCTCTTGTCTGCCAGTACCACTCACGGCTTTGCACACGAGAAGACCAAAGAAAAGATTGTAATGAGGTGGGGGGGGTCATACAAATTTCAGGTTCATTCTCAAGAAAGGGATCTTCGAGCTTGTGCAACTGTTAATCCAGTCCCCATTTTTGTCAAATTGTGGAGATCTATCCTTGAAAGAACATCTGATTTTATGGATTTCTTTTTTGTTATTCATAAGAGTTGTGGGGCTAATTGATCACAATTCGGCTGGTGTAAATCTTAACATTACATGAAACTTTCTGGAATGCATTTTTCGTGAAATGTGCACACCTTGCTAGATGGGACTGCCACTTCGAAGTACATGTAATACAGGCTTAACGTAGTAAAGTGCCAGTAACTGGACATACTTGATATAAGATATTGTTTGCTAGGTACCTAATTGTTTGAATGAAAACTAAGATTTTTCCCTGTGTAGCATATAATCTGCATAAATTTTCTAACTGGTTGAGCAAGTGGATGACGGTGAAAACCCACTGAAATCAATTTTAAACAAATCATGAATTAGTGATGGATATACTAGAGCTTTGATGATCTGGGCTTCCAAAGCAGATTGGGATACCCTGTGTGTTGTATTATGTTCATGTTGCAACTTTTGCTCCTGTGCAGGATGGGGAAGTGGCTGCTGCTGCCAAAGAAGAAAAGAAGCCCTATGCGCTGGAAGAAGACCCTGAATACCGTGAGATGATCAGCAGGTACTGTACTTTTTTCAAAGTGGAGAGGTACACTGATCAAGACCAGTTTTTAAACAAAACCCAAAATACTGGGGGGGGGGGGGGGGGGGAATAAGTTGGGCTGGGATCAGGGAGAGCCTAAGGTTTATGAAGAAAAGTGGTTCGCATTGTTCTGCTTGCATGTGGGTTTTTTTGTTGGTTGTTTTTTTTTCACCAGTGCGAGTTGTTCTCTCACTTTTTCTGTGTGGGAGTGTGACAAACTCAACATTTGCTTTTCTCTGCATCAAAGATAATCACATCATATTTTACCCAGTAGTAAAACTGGACAATTTGGCTGTTAAAGCATTTCCTGTAGGGTTATCGTATGTGGCAATTTGTTTTCAGGCATCATCGTGAGAGTGAGGAGCTGCGCAGGCGACATCAGAGTGAAGCGGATGCCTTCCTGCGGCGACATGGCCTGGCCATACCCAACATGATGACCCCTGTGATTCACAGCACCGCCCCGGTCAACTCCCCTATCTTTAATCTGTCTGTTGAGGCCCTGTCCAACTCCTTCCATCTTCCGAACACACCCACTGCAGGTGCTGCTTCAGCCCATGATGTTTTGCCAGGATCCCCGAGTACTGTACGTCGAGGTGGAGATGCTAACACAGGCAGTCCCATTCAGGAGAAGCACCCGCGCAAGCTGTTCACAGATGACCTGCTCAAGTATGTGGACTTCTCACGCATGCCGCAGGCCGGCAAGCAAGTGGAGACCAAGAAAACGTTAAATGAACTAAAACAGGAACAGACTCCAGCGGGTTGGGACAGTGTTTCCCATACTGACAGTGCTGCTCCAGGGCTGCAAGTGACGGGCAAGACACGCAGTCTGGATCAGGCTGAATTTCCTGGTGATGAAGGATCTGCATCGAGCAGCCGCAAGTCCAGTGTGGACCTTTCTGCATCCCAGAGTTCCATTCCAGAGATGGTGCGCCAACAGCAGCAGCAGCAGCAGCAGCAGCTTCAACAGCAGCAGCAGCAGCAGCAGCAAAACCTCCACCACCACCACCACCAACAGCAACAGCAGCACCATCAACAGTTCCATGGCAGTGCTGGAAGTGGAATTGCACTGCACCATGGCCCACCCCAGTATCTTTCACAGGCACACATGGCGGCCACGGCTCAGCATCCCCAGCACCCACTTACCCAGCAGATGAGCCAGCTTAGTGCCATGTTTGGTTCAGCTCCATTCCCGCCCTACTTCTACAGCTACCATGGGCCATACCCTACTTTCCCTGCTGCTGGTGCACATGGCCATCATGCGTTTCCCCCGCTGAACAGTAACACTTTTGTCATGCCTCATGCGACGCAACATCACGGCCACCCTCCACCTCCGTCGAACCAACCCCAGCCTCAGGCCAGTGATCCTCGCATGGTGGGAGCTGGTATGGTTGCTCCAGCATCCTCTGGTGGACAACATTCGTCAGGGATGAACACTCCAGTGACCATGCATGGCCCAAGTAATGGGGCAAGCACTGGTGGAAGTGCGGCTGCAGTGTCCGTGGCACAGACGATGTCCAGTAGTAATGCAAGCGCCGCTGCCTCGGGCCAGAGTTCTGCTACCAGCACCCAGCCTGGCACCAGCGGATGACACCCAATGCACGCCACATGTCTTTCGTCAAATTGCTTGTCAGTTTGTCATCAGCCACTTCTCACCCTCCATCCTCTTTCGTGATAGGTCCAAAGGGGCTGTAGAAACTGTGGATGTTGAGTGAGATGAACTTCAGCCAAGATGACAAACGTAAATAACAAGATTTGTGTCAGTTGTTTGACACGTTTCAGTGGAGTTTGGTTCAGTGCAGTAGTGTACTTTACTCTTTTTGTGTTTCTCACAATCTTGAGTTCTTCAATTTTCATTGTAGGAGCAATACTAGCACCCAGGTAGTACTTATTTAAAATCTCCTTAAGTCCTCTGTGGCTCTATTAATTTTATACTTGTACATGTCATTTTTTTTTTTTTTCAATGTTTTGTTTGATGTTGGTTGGATGTGAAGGTCATTGGAAAAGAATGTTGAACCTGTGGCGTTGTAGCCACTGTCTCTGTACTGCTTAATTCCTTACAGTATTATTTACTGTCTGTATTTATTTCCATGGAACACTGAACCATTCAGTGAAATTAGTGTCGTCGTAAGATCAGATAGGTTCAACTTCGAAGGAAATGTCATTGCCAGTACTTAAATTGGTCTGTGGACAGCTACTTGTATTAGTACTACCTGTATTACCTTTGTCTGCACCCACTTACTGGCTTTCTTGCACTTCCCCTTCAACACAGTGCCCAAACATCCCCACCCATGACACATCCGCTACACAGCTAGCTACCTCCTGTTTCAGATTTTTCTTCTCGACTTGCAGCAGCCATGACACTTGAGAGGTCTAGTGGGCTGGCTGACTAGTTTTAAAAAAAAAAAAAGGTTGTAGGGAAAGCGTGCTTGCAGTTAAGAGAACAATTTGTGTGGCTGATTAAGAAGCAGAAGCACATTCACATTGTCTGAACACCATAGACATTTAAAAACCCCATCACTGATCCAAGAGTTGACTTGTATTTACAGTATGTGTATAGTTAGTTCGGAAATGTCATACAAGCTGTGGCAGATCTATGGAATCCTCATTGTAGGAAGCAGCTGTTCCAAGTTTGTGGTAGATTATGAGTTCAGAAGGGATTTTGGTGACATTGTGTGCAGTTTTATCATATCCAGTCTGACTGCTTCTGTGTTGCAGCCTTCACTTTAAATCCATGGCATCCACTATGACATTCTCAGTATTTTTCTAGACTGTTCTGTCCACTCCTTTTCATAGGACTTCACTAGGAGATGTGTGTCCAGCCACACATGTGGGCAAATGAAAAGAACACAAAGCCCACACACAGTGCGGACTCTATCTCTTAACAGCAGTTTAAGAACTCAGTTGGCCATATGTGTACATATATCACGGAAAATTAGTTGAGCACAGATTGACAATGAAAAAACATATTAATGGTTCTTGAGGGCTCAGATTTGCAGGTTGTAGACACTTTTCTGGGAGTGCATTAAACATCTGTGGATGGGATTTTTCTGGCTGTCTTTGTTGCCAAGCTGTAGCTAACAGTAACATAGTTTGATGTGTAGGGACTATGCTAGTGCTTTGTCATTGTGTTCGGAGTCAAGAAGGCCGACATATCCTGTTTCAGAAATGCCCATCTCATTCATTCCAGACCCAGACAATATTTCCCCTGGTAAGCTTTTGATTCACAGCCAGTGTCTGAGTGTGATCATGTATAGTATGGCATTGAATTTGTTGATAATTAGAAATTATCTTGACTGACTCAGCACCTTGTTTTGATGCGAACCATTCCAGACTACTCTGACTAGGTTTGGTCCCAAAACAATTTGTGTGTGTGTGTGTGCGCGCGCGCGTGTGTGTGTGCAGCTATCATATTCCTTGGGATTACCCACTTTCAGTTTTCATGGGTGTTCTTCTGATCATCTCCTTCCCCCACCACCTGCTACCCCTTCTGCTATGTTCACACCTTCCCCCTCCTCCAACCTCATTTGCAGCTTTTTGTTTCTCAGAGAAAAATTACTCTGTGGGGATGGGGCAGATTTTGTGTGCAACAGCAGCAAGTTCCAGTGGTAAAAGACAAGACTGACATCTCTACGTCCTTTTATGAATGCAGTGGCGTAACAGAATCCTCGTCACGCTTACGTGCACACTACACTGCTGCATTCTTTTTGGTGGGAGTTATGTGACGTGTGCATGCGTGTGCCACTGGATTTCTTCTAAACTTACCCAATTAATGACTTGGTACTTTGAGATGAAGTGGGCAACCATAATAGCTGGAGCAACTTTTCAGGAGTTTTCTTTTGCCAAATTTTATGAGTTATCGGCCCTTTAATACAATCGGTCACGGCACGTTTTTGGACAAAACATTTCGTCATTTACTAGAATTAGGAAGATACTCCAATTACACTTAGTTCATAGCACAGCTCTGTAGGTCTGGCAGATTTTGTGTTAAAAAAATAATTACCGAGATAGACTGTAGGGGTTGCTTGCAGATAAAGTCAAACAGGTATGCAAAGAGTGGTTCAGATTGCTAATTGTTACGGCGTTTTTCTCAAGTGAGAAAACTGCACAAGTGACGGGACTACTTACTGTTATAGCTTTAATATTCTATAATTCAAGATAACAGAGGTTTTAGGGGTTTTTTTCATGTTCCTGCAAAAAGCACCAGTCCAAAGAGTTCCAGTGTGATTTCATAAGCACAAATCAGGGTGATCATGTCCATGTTTCACCAGCCCTCTACATCCTTCAGATTTTATGTAAAAATTATTTCAGTCAGAAGTCACAACAACAAGGAAAGCACAAGAGTGAACAAGCACCCTTGAGCCTGACATCAAATATGTAGTTCACGAAGTGGGGGAATTTCATCACTGCCTCTGATGGAATTGATGTCATCACTGCTCTGTGTGTGTGTGTGTGTGTGTGTGTGTGTGTGTGCGTGTGTCTCTCTCTCTCTCTCTCTCGCATGTTTTTCGCTTGCAAGCACGGTCAGTAACGTGTTAAAATGTCGGATCAGAGTCGTAGACTTTGACTCTGATCTGACGTCTTTACATGCATCAGTAGATCCGAAGACCCTGGATACACTTTAGGGTCTTTCATAGATCTGAGAAACTGAAAAAAAAAAGAAAAAAAAAAAGAAGACCCCCCCCCCACGCAACAAAAACAAAAAACCCCAAACCCTAAATAACAGCAAAACAAAGTGGCAGATATTTTGAGAACTTTATTGGATGATTTTTTTTTTCTTTGGTGTACTGTCCCTAACCAACATGGTAGGGCAATTTAATTACATGTATTTAGTTTTCGGAGGTGGGGGAGGGGGGGGGGCATAAGTTTGATAAGTTTCTACTTCAGCAGCTGTTTATGATGGGTTTTACATTGGGAAGACATGTAACTGCACATTGTTAGTGTGGGGCACACTTTCACTTAAAACAATAGTGAAACTAGAATTTGAAAAACAAAATAATGTGTGTATGTCTTTGTACAGGAGTCTTTTTTTGTGTTAAGTGAACTGTTTGAAAATGTGTGTATGTAGTTTGGGACAGCCTGGGCCCCTGTAGTATACATTAAAATAAAAGAAAGAAAAATCACACCACTTGCTTTCAGATTGAAAATCAAATTTTTTAGCACTTCGCCTGAATGGTTTGTTTCGGTACATACCGGTAATACTAATTGTGTGAAGGTCATGAAGAACAAGTCCCCAAAACAGTATTGCAATAACTATTTGCCTGTCCATCATTCACCAAGGTTGCAGAAATTGTTTGGCGAATGTGCCCTTTACTGTGTTCTCTGTCTGAAAATGTAAGGTCAGTGTTTGGCTCAAGGGATGGTCAGAGGAGACCTTGTCCAGTAAGGTCATGCCGCTTGTTTTTATTTATAGCTGAGAAGTGGTGATCATGGGGCCAGAGTAGATCAGACCACAAAGTGATAAAACACTTGCTGTTACAACTTACATGAGTGCCCCCCCCCCCCCCCCCCCATCAGCTCGCATTAAGTTAGAAAAGAGATACCCTCCATACAGCACAGGCAAAAGTTACATGTAGCATGCATCAGGCCATTGCTAGTGCTACCCCTCTACTGAACAACCCAGCTCTTTACCAGTATGTATTCAAGACATGTATCAGAGCCAGCACACAATTTGTTGGTGGGTTTTTTTGTTCCTTTTTGTGTGTCTTCTTTTTTTTGGGGGGGTGGGGGGTTTCCAATTTTGACATAAAAGTAAGATATTTGAACCAGAGCATCAGCATTGTTTTCCACTTAGAGTCATGTCTTCCACATCTGTCCACTTTCAACTGAGATGGAATCGTCGGCCAACCTTCCTGTATTCCTGTAGACATGTATAGCATGATACGCAGTTTTATTTGTCAGTTGTGGACACAGCTGTTGCTAGTGTTAGGCCGTACTTCTTCTTGTATTTTAAAAGTAATGAACTAACTTTTTATGTCCTTTTTCTTATCTTATTGTAGTACATTTTGTATTTCAATTCCAGTGCAGTCAATCTTTCATAGTTTTTCAGTCTAGTGTGTATTGGCAGTCGGTCGGAGTTCGAGTTCTGGAATAAACTTGTCATTTTCATGACTGAAAATATTTGTACTTCTCTTAATGTGGGTACCATTAGTGTGACCTGAAGGTTTTTTTTTTTTTAATGCACAGATCAGCAGGCGTCCTAGTCTATTAATTACTGCACTTCTTGTTATAGGTGGAGTATATTATTGGCCTTGAGCAAATTTGGCTGTTTTGTGGACTTTGCACGAATGCGGGGGGAAAAAATCTTTTTCATAGAACATTCGATTTTCCAGTTTCCCCTTCTAGTTTCACTGATTTTGTTTGAGATTTTCACTTTTGTCTTTTATTGTTGACATTCAGATTGAATTGGTTCCTCTCTTGAACATTTTTAAACTAAGAATGTTGCTGTTTGGTGTTTTCTTGATACTGGTTTTGCTGCTCTGCATCTTTGCACGTGGCCCCATCTCCAAAGACCATTCCAGTACAACCAGTAACTCCGTGTTGATGTTGACACTGTTGCATTCAAATGGGTTCTGGTAGGCGACTTGGTTAACATGAGTGACCACTATATGCCTGACTTTGATTTGTTGTGGTGCAACAAGATTTTCTTCCTGCAAGAGTTTCTTCCTGCAAGATTTTCTTCATGCAGTTATTTTCAAACAGATTGTCCTGGATTGGTCTTTGAAGAGGGGTTGTTGAGGTCAAAGATCTTGAAATAAATATCTTTGTACATGTGTAAGCCCAGACCGTAAATATGATGAAGTTGTCCTGGGTGACAGAAATTAAACCAAACAAACCAGTGGTGCTATTGAAAAGATACATGATGGTGAATAACTTTGTTTTTGCTTGCCCATGCTGACTTCAGCACCTTTCCGCGCCAACTGACCAGCCACATCCCATGCTGCCTTCTGAAGCTAGACGGTTTACAGCACAGTAGGTTGTTCACTGTGTGGACTCTGAAAATGCTTGATTCCAAGATTGTTCAGTAGTGAAATCATAATTATGTTTTAGTCTTGGTGCAGTATGAATAGAAATTTGTTTTGCTCAAGCTTCTGGGGGTGGGGAAATAAATTTAAATTCAGTTCCCCCTGGAAAATTGTGCAATTCTGTGTATGTGGAGAAAAGGTCTGTATATATGATGGAAATGTAGTGTCACTCAGCATCTGCGCTAAAAGAAACGGGTGAGAGTGGATAAAGTTACTGACAGTGATACAAAATAACTGTCTCATTTAGGTACTGTGTGTACATGTATGTCTTTAGCTTTCCAGTGGACTTTTCTTTTATGCTGAAATAAAATATGACATACTTTTCTTGTAATTAATTTTGCTGGTTAAGCTTGATATTTGAGAACTCTATGGTAAATTGAAGATTGAGTATCATGTGGTACTGCTGTGTGACTTGTGAAATCTGCAGATACGCGGTTTCAGACGCGTGTTTATGTCTGTCTTGGGCTGTTCGTATGTATGGAGACTGCATCAGGAAGTGCTTTGAGAATTAAAATGTAATGAGTGGGAGCTTTGTTTAGCGTTATTTTTTTGTCTGCCATGTTTTTGGTTGTTGTGGTGATTGCCATGCAGATATTCTGCATTGTACTTGCCGTTATGTGTCCTCCATGGCCTGAAGACCGCTTGAAATTGAATGCATGACAGTGCTAGGTGTGAAATGTTCAAAGGGATTTCCTGTGCAATGTTTAATATGTAATGATCACTTTTTTGTTGTTGTTTGTTTTGTTCAAATGCCCCGGAATGCAAGCATATTCAGAGAAGAATTGGGAACAGAAAAGGTGTGAACTGTGATAATCTCACTGGTCAGTTACACCTCAGTTTTCATGTTTTGCTTTGGCCTTTTCTGCACCTTTGTTATGCGGCCGTTATTCATCAAGTTTACACGTGCACATACTGACAAAGTGTGCGTATGAAAAACTTTGGTTTCCTTTTAGAAGAGGCACGCTGTGTTCTACCACCAGTAAGGTAAATGAACTACCCTTCTTTCCAACAGTTACACAGCTCTGTATACATGTGCACATGCATTTAATGTATGTGAGACAATCATTTATTGGTCACAAGGTTCAGATTGAGTTGACTGAGGACACTCCAGTAGAAAAACGGAAAACGCTTTCACTTGAGCACTAGATTGTAATTTGCAAGACACTCCCCACAGCTGACTGGCACAGAAATATGAACATGGAAAAGTGAACCCTACCAGGTAAACTCATGTTTTCAGAACTAGTTATGCGCAGGATTTCACATGAAAAAAGACGTAAACCAAACCAAACCAAAACTAAAAACCCTATTCATTCCAATATTTAGATGCAAATTTCTACATGATGAGTGTGTTCACTGCCGGGGGAAAAACAAATATATAGGAATACTTTCTCATGATTTTTATGTTCCCAAGACTATTCATGTCGAGGTAGGAAAGAGGCCATATGCTCTCCTTTGATGCTAACCTTATGAGTTTGCACTACAGATGTGTCTGAAAACACCCATTACAATTAGTCCATATACAAAATATTTTCATGTGTGATGTGCACCTTGTGTAGAATAAAAAAACACCTTGGTTATGGTATTTATAAATGAGTGTCTACAACATTTGCCTTTCTTGAGTTCCTTTGCCTTCATACATCGTATTCTGAAAAATAATGCTGGTTGTGAGACTGCAACATGTGTCTTACATCAGTGGCGCACTTTTTGTGTAGCGTTTACTGAGTTGAAGACGTTTGATGTGTTATTTCGCCGATTGTTTTCGCGTAGGTCCGAGAATGTGTAAATTTCAGGCTGATAGCGTGGTATTGCAGACTTTGTACACGTGGGAAAAAGGGTTACATTCAGCATTCGTCTGTTGACATTGATGTGATGTATCCATGTGAACTATTTGAACTTCACAAGTTTACTGGTTAGGCTCTGTTTGGCGGCTTTGATGATTCATTTAGATGCCAAGTTGAATCGGTGGGCCTACATAGTGTGTATTCTCTCTGGTTAAATTCAGTAATATGTGCTAGCTAGATTGCTTTGACACATTGTCTGATGCCTTTTCCATTATGTTGAAGACAAAAATTTTCCAGCATTTTGAAGTTGTATTCTAGTAAAATTGATCTGGAGTATAACCATTGGAAGCAGGCATTCGCATTTGCCTGTTCATACCTTCTTTTAACTAGCAAACTTGGGCTAGTTGTGGGGTTGCTTTTGTACAGTTGTGTTGGTTTTTCCCTTCTATGATGCTACAGAAATTTTTGTTTGCATACTTGCTTTGTGCTCGTTTTTGTGTGCACTACTTTAAGGGTGAAACTAGTGCCCTTCCCCCTTCTTCTCTAGTAATCTTTGGAGCGATACCAATGGAGATGCATTGTTCAAAGGTTCAACCTTGCTAATTTAATATGCTACAAGGCAGACAATGTGATAACAGTGTGCACCGGAGAGTGGGATGGCAGAATAAGATCCATGTTGTACTGATGCTATATTTTTGAAATCACTCAATGCAAATAATAAAGGGCTTTTGCAGTAAACTGCTGTTGTGTTGTTGGTTTTCAGTTAGCATCAAGGGTGTGTGTGTGTGTGTGTGTGTGTGTGTGTCATTTTCAAAAAGCTTTCACTTGCAAAACTGCTTCACATCTGAACTGTTTCCGTGAATCAAAGCACCCTCTGAGTCAGTCCTCATGCAAAGCATCATTCACTGAGAAAACTGCCGATGAAATGAACAAAAGTCATTACTTCGTGCTGATTTGTTTATCTTCAGTCTTCGTGTACTTCAGCGGCAAACGTGTAGTTTCCATGGCCCCCCCCCCCCCCTCCCTCTCCCGCAGACATACCAGTGCTCCACTTACAGTGTTCAACTAAAGACCGTAGATAATTCATCTTATCGTCTATACGGTCTTTGGTTCAACTATGCTGACTGATGTGCCACCGTGGAATCGGACCAAGGGAGGTAATAGATGCCCAGAGGATTGTCATAAAAATAGTGCCAAGACGGCGCGAAAATTGCGTAGTAATTTACAAATGAGGTAGTCTGCCTTCTTCGTTTTCAAACAAACACAGTTAATAGATGCTAAATTGTTTTGGTTTATAAGTAGGTTGGTGTTAATTATTAAACAGAAAGAGATTTTATGGTTATTATCATTTATCAGAAACTTGTTAATAAATGCACTTTTTTCTTTACCTTTAACACCTGACCTTCAACCTACCATTTTCCCGCGGAATCTAGTCGACCAAGAAAACTGAACAATGGCGGTGAGTTTCACGTGGATGAGTATTTTGACGATCTAGTGCAGTAGTTAGATTGGAGTTGGACGCGTATGATGGTATAACTCGCATAGTTTTCCACCGTTTACATGCCTTCGTCTGATTTGATGGTTTTTGTTTATTATGCGTCCATGTCGTTGTACTTTGTTCGATGTCTGGGTGTTCGGTCCGACGGCCGGTCATCTTGGAAGTTGGATCGCTGAATAGTCTGGATTGAAAGATCAGTTCTTAATTATTTTTGTTTCAGGACGATACATCCTCGGACCCTTTCTCAACAGCAACCAGCCCTTCGAGGCAAAGCAACAGGCCGGATCCGCTAACTTCAAGCCCCGGCCGCGACTTACCTCCGTTCGAGGACGAGTCAGAGTTGATAGGAGGGGAACAGGAGGAAGAAGAAGAGGATGGGGAAGAACTGTTCGGAGACCAGCTCGAACAGTATGTGAAATGAAACAGTTTCTGAGCTAATTTTCTTTTGATTAGCCTAATCATCTCTTTGTTCTGTCAGTCTGTATGTATGAATGTTTGTGTTGTTTATCAATACATGTGACAGACAAGACAGAATGACAACACTGTAAGTTCATCCAGGAGTCGGACTGGCTCAACTTCAAGGCGCCCAAACCCGCGCAGGTATCAGAGTATAGTCAGCGGGAAGAAGTTGTTTAAGAAGAGAACGACTGATAGTGATAGGCAATTAGCCTGGTACAGTTAAACCTGTAAGTGTAACAGGTGTGTGTGCATTTCTGAAGGATTTTGGATAACCAATAAGAATACTATAATCATTTGATTTTGCACTGGATAAGGTAAATCTAAGTTCATTTTCATTATTTGTCAGTGGGTGTTTGAAAAAAAAGGTCAAACCCAGTCGGGGACATGTAATTTTTGAAAAGGGGAGTCAAAGAGACGCATAAAGGAAATAAGAATTAAAAAAAAAAATTAAATGCGTTGCAAAGTTGTTAGTCTATATTAACAAGGAATCACAGAAGCTGACGCATTCAAAACGGTTTCAGTTGTGAGAGTGCCTGAAAGCTGAAAATAGTCTGACATTCTCCAACTGATCAATAAAACTCTGAATGTGAGAAAGTGCCATCTACAGGCGCACTGAAAATCCCGTAAATTGTAATCCAGATTTTCTTATTCAGCTGTGCCCGTGCCTGAACAGCTCATTGTCTGACTCCTTCAGTCCTTGATATTAATTATTTGTGCTTGAGGCCATCTGTTGGCTCTCTGCCATGGCTTGCCTTTTGAGGAGCTGTATAAAATACTGTAATGTCAAACAACCTAACAGCTCAGAATGATACATGTATACATGTGATTGTGAGCCAAAGAATCTCAACCCTGGTCTTACAGAATTAAGTTGTGCTAAAAAATCTATAGAGGTAGTCCTGTGTATACATATATATATTCACATTCTTAGCAAGACCAGAGTTGAAAGGTGGGCTTTTGAACAAAAAAATAATGTAGCATGGCAGTTGTAAATGTTCAATTCACACTTGTGATGCTTGCAGAGACTACCGGCCCATTCCTGCGCTGGATGTGTATGAGCAGGAGGGTCTGGATACAGATGATTTCTCCGACATCTCTGAGGGGCAGCGCCAGGCTGCCGAGCGCGAGATTCGACAGAGGGAGAAGGAGGAAGGCATCATGCGTGGTCGCATGCGAAGGGGTCTTGTCTATGGTCAGTTGTGTTGCAGAGAAATCTGTATGGGTTTTTCCTACAATTCTGCACGTTGAGCATGCTGTTAACTATGGTGTTGTGGTTGCTTAATGTCAGAATATGCAAATTGTTTTCCGGAACATTGTTACTTTTTTTATGCAGATGTCTCCAGATCTCTCTACAACAGCCCCAATGTTGGGAAGTCACAGAGAAAAAAAAAATTCCCAGAGAGTGATTTTAGAATTTCTCGGTTAGTTGTAAGGTTGATGATGTGTGCTGTGCTTGTACATTGTATGATGAAGAACTTATTTTTTATTGGCTTGATTCTTGATGTTGATGGTAATTCTGATCCAATCATTTTGTGCGATTGTAGATGAATCCGATGAAGAGGATGGCAGGCCAGCACGTAAAAGGAGACTTGCAGAGAAAGCTGCAGAGGGTGTCACTGATGATGATGAAGAGGTATTACTATTAGTATTAGACTATTGAAAAATATTGAGTAAACAGAGTCAGATTTTTAGCCCAGTTATTCTTTTATATTTGGTGTTCCTTGGTGCGACACACTTGAGTATCTGGTCGAAAATCGTAGCTGCAGTGTGAAAGTGATGTACTGCATGTGTATTGGCTATTCCCCCATTGAATGTAAAAAGGAAGTATTAAAATTCAAGGGCGGACACTCTTCAGACACACTATGCTGGAGGACTTGTTGTCAATCAACAATTCCTTGTTGAAGTTGAAATACCCATTCTTGTTTTGCACAACAACTATTTTGTTTTTCTCCTTCAGATGGTGGAGAGTATCGAGAACCTGGAAGACATGAAGGGACACTCCGTCCGCGAATGGGTCGCAATGCTAGGGCCCAAGACTGAAATCAAGAACCGCTTTAAAAACTTCCTTCGCACCTACGTTGATCAGCGCGGGCACAGCGTGTACAGAGAGAAAATCCGCCAGATGGTTGAAGGTAAGATCAATACATTCAGAGTGTGACGACCTTTTTTTTTTTTTTTTTTTTTTGCAGACAACAGGACTTTGTGGAATTTTGGTAAATCTGTTTTAGTAGTTAAAGAGACAGCCAAAACTGGTCTAGGAGTGTTGAAATGTTTGTGATTGATAACACAGAGGCATTGCCACTACTGTTTTCAAGCTTTGGTAGGGTATTCACTATTGTGTTGGGTGGATCATGGTGCAAAGCAGGTTCAACTCTTTTGTTAGCTTTGCTGTGAAGGGACTGACTGTCTATTTTATGTATGTTCTTGTTTTCAGTATTTGTATTTTTATTGACTGGGTGGGGGAATGTGTAGGACCCCTTTTGATCTCTTTATATATTATATGGGTATTTTCTGCCTTTCTTTTTTCCAGCAAATCGTGAGAGTTTAGTGATAGACTACAATATGCTGGCGTCCCAAGAGCAAGTCCTGGCTTACTTCTTGCCAGAAGCTCCAGTGGAAATGTTGCAGAATTTGGATGAGGTAGGGATGCACATCATACAAGTATACATCTGTACCATCGTTTCTTGTTGCTGTTTTGGCTAATGTGCATTCACCATAATTTTCGTTTCGAGGATTTCGTGCATGTAGGTTTATATGCAAAAAAAAGTTTTCACTTTTGCCTTCGTGTGTTGCTGAATAAGAGCACCTCCATATTTCATTACAAGTGTGGCTGAATTAAAGCTTGGGTTTGGTGGGGGGGAGGGGGGGTTCAAGCTTAATAGTGTTATGATTGTGTTTTATGTGTCTGCAGGCTGCCAAAGAGGTGGTACTGAGTATGTACCCCAACTACGAACGAATCGTGAAGGAGATCAAAGTGCGCATCGCTGAGCTCCCTCTCATTGAAGACATCAGGTCCCTGAGGTACGAGCGCATGTCTTGTGTATACACAGGGCATAGGAATAGAGGTCTACCTGCTGGTTTAGTTAAAGGAAAAAAAATTCCAATTCAATGCTTTTAGCTGCTGCATTTCAAACTACTCCCTTACTTGCTGAGATATTGCAAAATGTGAATGAATGTATTTCGCTTTTTTGAAGGCACTCTTCCGGCCTACCTCTCAAATTCCCTTACAGTCCACCAAACAGCACACACTCTTCGTTCTTCATCTGAAAAACTACTGAACATTCCCCGTCGAAACCTCAAAACAGTTTGCGAGCGCGCGTTTAGCTTTGCTGCCCCGTCACTGGAACGCACTACCTGCCGGCTTGAGAGACCAGTCGGACATGGATCGTTTCAAGTCTGACTTGAAAACGCATCTGTTCCGGCTGGCTTTCGACTAAGCCCACTTACCTCCTCCTGATTCAGCTGGTGTGTGTGTGTATTTGTTGGTATGAGTGAGGGAGTACGCGCGTTGAGTCACTGAGAATTTTGTGCTATATAAGTACGATTCATCATCATTATTAATGTCTTGTCCGTGCACAGGCAGCTTCACCTGAACCAGCTAATCCGCACAAGCGGTGTGGTGACAAGCGTGACGGGTGTCCTGCCACAGCTGGCTATTGTCAAGTACGACTGCAACAAGTGTGGCTTTGTTCTGGGTCCATTCTACCAGTCACAGAGCACGGAGACCAAGCCTGGTGCCTGTCCTGAGTGCCAGTCCACTGGACCTTTTGACATTAACATGGAACAGGTACCAATACTAATCAAACCTATGGCTCTGTTGAACACGCGTTGATATTGGATGATTTGGGAGAGTCCAGCAGTAAGCGTTTGACCTTAATTTTGAAATCAAATGTATGCTAGAGTTGCCAAGTTAGTGTTAAATTCCTAAATGATACACGCTGTCCCCCCCTCTCTCTCTATCTGTCTCCTAATAAATTGTACAATAAGAAAATAGAATATTCCATTCCTCTCATTTCTGCAGTACTTGACTAAAGCAGTTTTGTATTTTATTCTTGGCAAACACTAAATACAGCTGGTATGTAATCCGTATGTTTTCATCAGACACTGTACAAGAACTACCAGAGAATCACGATGCAGGAGTCACCAGGGAAGGTCCCGGCTGGCCGCCTGCCTCGCTCCAAGGATGCCATTCTGCTTGATGACCTTGTGGACACGGTGAAACCAGGCGACGAACTTGTAAGTCCCTAGACCTGGAGTGAGCTGCTTAGTGTCAAGCCTGCACAGGCTTACTAACTATAATAATTTTTATTTTTTGTTCTGTAGAACATATACAGTTGTGCAGCTAAAATGCTGTGCAACAAATAATTAGATATTTTGAGAAGCCTTTTCCCACTTGCACCCATGTTGATTTGAGGAATCTAGGTCAGTTCTGCTGACAGCCTCCGTGCACACTGACTGACCCACGTAACAGTTCAAGAGGTGAAGGCAGGGATGACCAAAAGCACTTTCATGTCGCCAAAGATGATTTCATGTCGGGCAAACCATATCTTATGTTTCTTGTAGTCCAAATGGCTAACAAATTTTGCAGACAGCATAAACAAATTCCAGTTTACCGAAATCGGCACTTCCCATGCGAAGCCTAGCGTAAATGTTTCTCATGTCTACTTACAGTGCACAAAGCACACACACTGACACACACACATGCACTGCGACAAAATTGTTGGGGCTATCAGAAAAATATTTAGGCTCCCTGTTTTAACCCTTTTCTGACTTGCACTGCCACAGTAACCTGTCTAACACTGACATGATAAAACCATAAAATATTTATTTAATTAAAAAAAAAAATTTAAAAAAACATTCCTGCCCTACCATGACGGGCATGACTTGGATCAGCCACTTGTGGGAGTTCAACTTCACTTTCCGATGCAGATTTGTAAGTTCAGGAACAAAATCTGCAGAATCCAAGTCAGTCTCAGTCACTGGCACTGTCTTCATTGAGTGCAAAACACGATCAGGCGTGAGTGCTTCCTTTTGAGCCAGTTTTGCAGAAAAATGACAAGTTAACAACCACCCATCATCAGTAGAACAGGAAGTGACGATCAAGAAAGGGAGACAAAACATGAACCTGGCACGGAATGCTGAAAACCCAAACCACTACAAGGTCCCTGTGGTGGATGCGGTTTGGCTGTTGACTGAACTCGGAGCCCATTAAAATAAGGGGTTAACATGTCATGTAGCCCAAATGGCTGTTGAGGTCCCAGTGCTTTTGTCCTCCCTGCTGAAGGTCTTTGCTTTTTGAGTGACCCATCACCACTTCGTGCATGTGAAGGCACACAGTGATTTCATTTGACCAAATGCTGTATGCTTTCAAATAGCAGTGCATTGTGCATTGTGCATTGTACTTCTTTTTTCGCAGGAGCTGACAGGAATCTACCACAACAATTACGACGGTTCCCTGAACACTTCCAATGGGTTCCCAGTGTTTGCCACAGTGATACAAGCCAACTACATCAGCAAGAAAGATGAAAAACTGGCAGCCAACAGTCTAACAGACGAGGACATCAAAGCCGTTGTAGGCCTTTCCAAAGACGAGAGGATAGGAGAGAGGGTAAGCTCCCCTTGATTTGTAGTCGGTGAATCTGCCACAACTCTTCAGCCCTCACCCTGTATCTAGTTAGTATGCCCTTCATCTACAGAGTTACTATGCCCCTTCTTTCATTCTAAAACAGTCAACACAGTTTGACAAGGAACATATTCCCCTGCCCAACAATTGTTAATTATCGTCCTCCCCCCAGTCCCGATCTGTCAAACAGTGTATATAGGCAAAATGTTCTCTTTTGCAGTATATCCTTTACACTTGACAGCACCATTGCTTTTGCCTGATTCTCGCATGTGTTGGCCAAAACTGAACAAGCATGGTTGGCGGGCAAGAACTGAGAATCACTGTATGAAATCTGTCAAACTGGCATTCATGTGGCTAGAATGCTACAGGGCTTCAGCCAAGGTTACTGAAAAGAAGCTTTACTTGTAAATGATCAGTGCGTGGCGGAGCATGAGGATGTGTTTACTGATTTCTGTTGGTTTTCTTGCAGATATTTGCCAGCGTTGCCCCTTCCATCTACGGCCATGAGGACATCAAGAGGTCCATAGCCCTTGCCCTTTTTGGTGGTGAACCCAAGAACCCAGGTGGCAAACACAAAGTGCGAGGTGATCTGAACATTCTCATTTGCGGAGACCCTGGCACAGCGAAATCCCAGTTCCTGAAGTACGTGGAGAAGACAGCCCCGCGAGTTGTGTACACCACAGGTCAGGGCGCCTCGGCTGTTGGTCTGACGGCATATGTACAGAGGAACCCTGTGTCGAAAGAGTGGACATTGGAGGCTGGGGCACTGGTGCTAGCAGACAAAGGAGTATGTCTGATTGACGAGTTTGATAAGGTAACTTGGAACTTTCTGTGCATATTTTGCTGTTGGTATTTTGCTGTGTAGGGTGAGTTTTGTGTGTGTTAGTGTATGTGTGTGTGTGTGTGCTCTTCAAAGAGAAGCCATTCTTAGTGTAGTTGTTGGTGTCAAGTCTGTGTGAGGCACGCATTTGAAGCACTGGGAATAACAAAGTCCCCCAAGACTTGTGGTCATCAGCGACAGGGTAATTCGTTTGTGACGGATGAGTGTGAGGCAGTAAGGCTCGTGACTGGCAACATTTATCTTGAGAACCAACATCTTCCTGTGGCCTAACTCGTGCAGCAGGCACAGTAGCAAAGCACTTCCTTGCAGGTGTTTCGTATTCCAGATACACTTTCCAGTTGTGCATGCTGTACCTCATGAGCCTGGGTTGTTTTAGTCTGCGGTTAAATATTTTACTAGTTTACCTAGTGGCCTTTGCATTATTCTGCCATGCTCAACTGACACTCTCGTGACAAATACTCAAGCGGCTGTTGAACAGCGGAGTATCTGTGTCTGAGGCTTGCATGTGATGATCCCACATACATGTATGTGATAGGTCATTACTCATATTGTTTCTACAGGTTCAGCTAACCACGTTTACGTCTTTGTTTTATTTCAGATGAATGATGCTGACAGGACAAGTATTCATGAGGCTATGGAGCAGCAGAGTATCTCTGTATCAAAGGCTGGCATTGTCGCGTCCCTACAGGCAAGATGCACGGTCATTGCTGCTGCCAACCCCATTGGTGGACGCTATGACCCCTCCCTCACTTTCTCTGAAAACGTAAGTGGACTTCTTTTCTATTTTTGGCTCCCTTGTGTAACAAAGCGAGTGTATACATGTACTAACCCTCCGTCGTCTGTGTCTCTGTCTGTCTGTCTGTCCGCATTTCTGAAGTAAACCTTAACATTGGCATTTTCTCAGAATCTGCAAACAGCAGAGGCACCAAACTTGGCTTGCTGACAGACAGTCCTAAGACCTTTCAAAATATATCATTTCTGTTTTTCTGTGCAAGTTTGGATGTAGCCGCCCACTCGTTAGTTGCCCCTAAAAATAATGCTGAGCTCCTTGGCCCCACTGTTACGGGACCCCATTGGTCCTGGTGGTTTCAGCTGTTGTGTGGTGATATTTCTCACTTGGAGCACCCAGATGCCTGTACATTTAGGCTAACTCAGATACGGAGTGACTAGTATGCTTTTTCCAAACGAAAATTTCCCTTAGCACCTGGTTGAGGTCAAATTGTTCCTTGAGAATGTTCCGACAGGGAAAATTGTTTGGTCTTTTTAGTGTGCAAACGTATTTTGTTGCAGGTTGATTTGACAGAACCCATCCTGTCCCGCTTTGACATTCTGTGTGTGGTGAGGGATGTTGTGGATGCAGTAGAGGTAAGTGTAGGCTGTCATTCTCACTAATGCATTTCCGAGTTTTTGTCATTTCAAAATGAAATGTGCACTTGAACTGTTGAAGTAACGTCGCACTACATTTTTATTAAATCATGGAGATTGAAAAAGAAAGAAAATAAAGTGACTGTCTATTCTCTGCAGGATGAGCGACTTGCGCGTTTTGTGACCGGCAGCCATATCAGACATCATCCTACTTTCACATCTGCTGAAAGTGCTGATGAACCAGTTGTGAGTAAATAATATTCAGAAATGTCAAAATCATTGTGTAATTCATGTGGCCAGGTTGGTGGGGTTTTTTTTGGGGGGGGGGGGGGGGGGGGGGATGATTTCCACATTTGTTTTAAATGCGCAACATAAGATTGTGACGTCTAAGAAAATTAGTTACATGAGACGAAGTGGGGCGGTCGGTGGTCTAGTGGTTAAGAGACTTGTCACCAATGCGAGAGGTCAGGGGTTCGAGCCCCACTCGGGGCAAAGAATTTTTCCTTCTCGTATGTGGCACCGTTCATTCGGGCCGATCGTCGGGGGTTCTCTCCGGGTACTCCGGCTTCCTCCCCCTCTGCTTTGGAAATGTTCAGCCCACCAAGTTTGAAAAATAAATGCATATCCAAATTCCGAAATTTAAATAGCTGAGCTGACCCTTCGCACCACGTGATTGTAATACGTTTATGTCCTGTGTGTGAGAGAATGCGTGTAATTCACGTGAGCGTGCGTGTTGGGTTTAGCTCGCGGCGCTTTGAGCCAAAAATATTTGGGATAAAGCGCCTTATTAATGCGATTATTATTATTATTATTTTAGGGTTTATGTTTTTTTGTTAAAATGGCTGAAATGTTAAAGGGTTGATTCTTTCAAGTGAAGATCCCCTGTTTCTCTTTTTAACATACCTGGCAAAGGGAACCGACTTCTTTATTTATGGGGAAGTGTTACCTTCTGTTTTCATTTTCTCATTGCATTCTGTTTTCTCTTTAGCCACAGAGTTACGAGAGCGACACCTCTGGCACAGGTATTGAACCCCTGCCACAGGAGCTGTTGAAGAAATACATTATATATGCACGTGAGAAAGTCCACCCCAAGCTACACCAGATGGATCAAGACAAGATCGCCAAGATGTATGCAGACCTGCGTCGCGAGTCCATGGTGAGGAGGACTGTGCATTTAGAGAATAGTACTCAGTAATATTACTTGTAGCACTTAGTGGATATTGGGTCATTTTCACATTGGTAGAATGCTGTTTCCATCATTTTGAGACATTTTGTTGTCCGGGTTTTCAATGTTATAATGTTTGCTGAGGCTTTCACACTGCACTGTTTGCTGCAAATCGTAGGACAGAAATGAAAGTTTCTCGCCAGATCATTGTGAACTAGTTACGCTGTTTAGTGTAATGTAGAAAGCTAGCTCAGGTCTTGGTCTTCAATCTCCAAGGTTGTGCGGTCACGTTTGACTTGACCCATGGGCACAGTATAACAGGAGGAACAGAAAATAAGGGGGGGGGGGGGGGGGGGGTAGTTTTCAGGTATCATCGCTGCTTTGTTTAGCCGATTGGGGGGGGGGGGGGGGGGTAGTTTTCAGGTATCATCGCTGCTTTGTTTAGCCGATTGCCACATCAAACTGTTTCTGCAATGCATGTCTTCTGCATTCCTTTTGTAGGCTACCGGCAGTATTCCAATCACAGTTCGTCACATCGAGTCAATGATCCGCATGGCAGAGGCCCACGCTCGGATGCACCTGCGTGACTACGTAAACGAGGATGATGTCAACATGGCCATCCGCATCATGCTGGAAAGTTTCATCTCTACACAGAAATTCAGTGTCATGCGCAGCATGCGGAAGGTAAGTTTTGTCAACCCCCACACTCGTTCATATGAAATGGTTTCAGCACATCCACGTCTTAATTCTGGGATGGAAATTTGGTTCTTTTATTGACATCGTGGAATTTCAGTGCAGTTTAAGAACAGCTTCTACAGCGCATCAGGAGCATGCAGTGTGTGTCATCCTGCTTGTTACAAATACAGTTGTGCCAAAATTTCATGATGATGTCAATTTCCTCGCACTGACATACCTTCTGCAGAACAGACCATAGTTTGTGTAATCAGTATTCTACGAGGTTGACCGTCACTTGCTGTTGGTCGTCACAGCGAGAAAGTGGATGTTTCTGTCAGCTTAACATGCCATACTTTTATCGGTTACCTTCATAAAAGTCTTGAACTTTGTGTGCTTTGTTTGTGCAGACGTTCAGTCGGTACCTGTCATTCCGCAAAGACTCTCACCAGCTGCTGCTGTTCCTGCTGAAACAACTGTCTCAGGAACAGTCGGCGTACCAGCGCAGTCGCTACGGCATGCAGCAGGACCAGGTGCAGATTGCTGAGAAGGATCTCGCTGACAAGGTAAGCACGTCTTTTACTTGTTTCAGCTGTGTTTGTAGTCCATTTTCACTCACGCTTTTGAGAGTCTAACATGTCTAGGCTTTAGGCAGCTGACTGCAGTAAAGAAACAAACTTGGTGCATCGTCCACAGCTTGCAAGAATGTCAAGCTGGTACTGTACAGTGCATGCTTGATCCTCAGATTATTTAAGAAAATTTTTTTTTCTCTCTCTGTGCAGGCACGGCAGATCAATATCCACAATCTCACCTCATTCTATGACAGTGAACTGTTCAAGGCTAACCACTTTACTTTGGACACCAAGCGGAAGGTCATCATCCAGTCCTTCTGAAAAAACTGCTAGATAGCTGCCAGCATACAGCAAAAACAATCTTCCTCCTGCCCATTTCATGTTGGCAGGGGACTTTTGCAGAAGAGTGAAATTGTAAAGAGATCGGTCATTCTGTTTTGCCTACAAGTCATGGTTTCACTCTGAAGAACAGGAAACTTCCTATATCAAATTTGTTTGCAAGAAGTACTTTTGACTTGACTTGTGGATTCGAAGTGCTGTGGAAGGCATTTTCTCATGGTTTGAGAGTGTTTGCATAGAACATGCTTTTTGACCTGTCAGGTTTAAGTAGTGGTCTTGTGTCATACGTAGCTGTATTTGACAGACATAATCTCTACATTTCATTTGTACATTGATAGATGTACACGTACCATAATTTTTCTCAGGAATGTTGCTGCATACTCCATAACCTGAAATGATAAAGATTCAGTGATACAAATTTTGTGTGTGCCAAGACCTGTTTTGGATACACAGAATTGATTTTGTTTTTGCCGAATACTTCATGTACATTAAATTAAGTTACAAGAGCATCATTAGTTTGGATTTTTCCAGTATTTGCGTCTCTTTGTGCATGGTGCAAGGTGTAAAATTATGTCCTATGTAGGGTTTAATTGTTTCGCCTTTTTCGTTTGTGGCAAGATTTGACAGATTTTTGCTTTGGCTCGGAACCTTGTTGAAGGAAAGTTGTATATATATGTATTATATGTCACTGTGGGTAATTTGCTAATTCCAGACTGCTTGCTTGTCTGGAGCTACTGGTGAGAAAAGAAAGGAATGTACAGTTTCATTATTTTTCTTTTCCGATTTGATTGTAAATTGTAATGCCAGCATTGTACAGGGGATGTTCTTGATGAGACTATAACTGATAACTGTGTATTTCTGTTCACAGTTCCATGTCATAAGTGGATCATAGATTTGTCATGAATGTAGATGTGTTTGTAGCTCTGAAAGCAATGCACATGTATACTAAAATGATCTGTAGCTGAAAAATGTCCGATTATATTTCATCTGGTACACGTTCATTTAGTTATTTTTCCTCTATCTGGCTGAAACACAGAGTTGGACAAATGTAAATTTGCAATTGCATTTCATGTTCAGATAAGAAGGCAATAAAATAATAAAAATTTTAACAAGTTCAAAAGAATCTTGATTAGTTTTATAGTGATTACTTTTGTGCTATATATGTTTTTGCTTGCTTTTTTTTTTTGGGGGGGGGGGGGGGGGGATGCATATTAAGTATTGGGCTTCATTTTCCATTTAGCAACTACAAATCTCCACTGTCCGTTAAGTAGTACAGTACTGTACCATACACATTTCATATTTAGGCTGCCAGATTTACCACCTAGGTTTAAACAAGCCTGTCGGTGAGCAAGGCAGGTGTTGGGATGTACGCGCATTACATGCACCTTTATTTTATATGACACTCGCAAGTGATGTCACCGCCAGAGACAAAAAAACAATATAAATTATATTAATGAATGTATAGACACCAGACCCGAAAGCTCTAGGTCAAAGGTGAAATTTGACAGTTGCCCCACAAGACACGCTGCAGCTTCAATCGTGCATCATCTGGACTGTCTTGCTCTTTCAGGTAGGCGACACACAATACAAACACAAATACAAGTGTGTTTATGTAAATGACGTGTCAACGGCAAAATTAGTTCCACGTTCTTGATTACAAAGCTCGGATGGTACTGGAAATGTTACTGTGAAATGGAAGACCACGTGCGTGAAATCCGCCAAGAAAAAACTGTCTACACAGCAGGCACTTCAGAGGGTCTAGAGTTCATCTAGCATTTCCATTGCCATTTTAAAGCTGATCTGTACTTTAAAAATACAATTCTGCGTCGGCATTTCCTACCTTGTGTTGACCACACGCAGTTTGAAAGTGCTTTGAACAGAAGGAGCAGAGAGGTTTGAAAAGAAAATCTAAAAGATAAAATGGAGGTTCCGTTTGCCAAGTTGATCTGCAGCGACTACGGTTATCTTGGGGAATATCGCGTATTTTCGTTTGATGGGCAACGGAGCGAAATCAACGTGTAACGTTTCTCTCCGCAGGCAAAATGCAGTGTACCACGTTACGACAAGAAATAAACTCTCTCTCTCTCTCTCCGCGGCTCTCTCTCTGCATGTGGTAATTTGTGTGTGTGTGTGTGTGTGTAAAGTTACATATTCCAGTTTTAAGTATGTTGGAACTTTTTGTTTGTTTCTCAAAACGGCAAGTTCGAAAATTGGTCGCAAGACCAAAACTTCAACCGTTTTCGAATAAAGTTATTCCAATCTCTCTCTCTCTCTCTCTTTCTCTGTGTGTTTCGTGGCCAGTGTATCAAGGACATGTTAAGAGAGACCTGTGCGTCTTTTATCTCATCATTGGAAAATACAGTTTCAATCACCGATTCAGACTCAGTCTGTCTCTTCCTCCTCTTTTTCTTCTTCGGTTCCGCTCGCGAAGCTTGAACGCAACCAAACGAAATCAAACTGGATGGTGCTTCCAAAGTTCACCTTGATGCCCAGAACGTCGGCGCTTCTAAAAACAAAACTCTTTAAGTTTCAATCAGTGAGTCAACACCGTCTCTTTCTCCTCTTTTTCTTCTTCCGTTCTGCCCACAAAATCAAACTGGAATGGTGCATCAAAGTTCACCGAGATGCCCAGTGCATCGGCGCTTCTAAAAACAGAACTCATTTTGCACTGGTTTCCCCAACTTTTCCCCGACTCGCTAGACCTCTCATCGGATATCTAAGCAAGCCCGCGAATATCCTGTACACTGCAGGTCTTGGGAAAAACAAGTGCTCTTTTGTCTGCCCCTTCCGGGAAATCGAAAGTTGTCTCTCTTGGAGCAGTGATTATTAGTGAGCGGTATTGATGCTTGTGTCACTAGCAGTGGCAATCCCAGATGTCTAGTGCCGCCAGACCTAAAGACTTACGGCTTCCGATTAACACCGCCAAGACAGTGCGAGACCCGATCGACCTGGCGATGTCTGACTGACAA